>JAQIWG010002777.1:0-19478 GCA_034695025.1 Chamaedrilus cognettii | reverse complement strand
TGAAGGGGTCAAAGTGGGAGGCTATCAGTTGAAAGACATTTGATTTGCAGACGATCAAGGAATGGTTGCAAACACTGAAAAAGGATTGCAATTGATACTGGATAAATTAAATGATGTAGCAAAAACATATGACATAAAGATAAACGTGAAGAAAACTAAGGTCATGAAAATATTAAAAAATGGAGGAGCTATTAGTTTGTCATACAAGGAAAGGAAGTTGAGCAAATCAGCAAGTTCAAATATCTGGGAGCTTGAATTACGAAGGATGGGAGGATTGAAGCAGAAATCAGGACGAGGATAGGAATGTCAAGGGATGCCTTTACCAAGCGAAGGGAGCTGTTGACTAGAGGGCTAGAGCAGGAAAGTGAAAAGAGGATTGTGAAGGCGGTGGTTTGGTCTGTAGCATTATACTGCGCTGAAACTTGAACACGAAGTAGGACATCAGAAGAATAGAAGCATTTGAAATGTGGTGATGGAGAAGAATGGAGAAGATTAGTTGGACAGAGAAGATAACAAATGAGGAGGTATTGAGGAGAGTGGGGAAACAAGGGCTATGATCAAAATGATAGTCAGAAGAAAGAAAAACTAGATTGGACACGTAATGAGAGGAGAGGGTTTGTTGAGAAAGGTGATAAGGGAAGAATGGAGGGTAAGATAGGACCGGGAAGCCACGTACCGGAATGATAGACGACCTGCTTGAGAAGGAATCGTATGCGGATATGAAGAGAAGGGCTGAAGATCAGATAAGGTGGAGGGTTTGGACACCAAAGACCTGCCATGTGGCAGAGCACTAAAGAGAGAGATTTACAATTAGAAATTTGGACCGTTTAATAATGTTAATTTATTCTCATTTTACATCGTGATGAGAAATTAATATTGGGTTCAAACATGACAGTTGACATGTCCTAAAACGCATACACTCACGCAGGTGCGCTCATGTGAAAAGTACGAACCAGGGTTTTTTTGGACCACAGTGTAGCAACATTTTTCCCTCAAATAGGTAAATAGGTTTGGTTTTTTTGAGGCCAGATGTTTAGTAAGTATTGTCATATTTATCTATAAATAAGATATGTGCAATCAGATCCTGTTACTTAAATTCTAGTCACTATTTTATCGCGCTGTTTTGGTGAGATATTGTCCCGACCTCTGATCAATTTTAACATTTTATATTTAAATCTGATCTACATGTACGTTTACCCCAAATTTGCTTGAACATGTTGGTGTAAAGCTTAATGTTTTATAAGTGTAGTGTAATATTAATACAGTATTTAATATACAGTTTTATTATCATTTTATTTACTGTGCGTTTTAAAGGTTCTGTTTACTGTAGTTTAAAGTTGTTGCTTTAGTGCATGTGCATTTGGATATTATTCATGTATTTACGTGTTTCTGCATGCTTTTTCAATGTATTAAAATGTACCGACAGTGAATATACACTATGGCTCAAAAGTAAAGGACCCAATGAATTTCAGCAATAACTAAGGAACGCAGCAGCGCTGTCAATGAAATTATTACCACATTTACCTGGATTATTGCTTCATATCTCTGCCAATTTTCGTTGAATTTCATTCAGCGATTAAAAAGATACGAGTAGTCAAAGTTGACCGACAAAAAAACGCATCGACCAAGCTGGGAAACTGCTTAATTGCTATTTGCATCAACAATTTTGTCGTAGCGATCTCTTTTATATTCCAATTCAATGATTGTTAGCAATCCAGCAATGTACACTTTATGTTTCAACAGGATTTGGTTCCAGCATGCACGTGAAATGATCGAAGGGCGTGGTATAAAAGAAGAATGACACAAAGCGCTAAGCGTCAAAGAGGCTTTATTATTAGAGGGTCAATTATCCAAATTTAGCAGCATGGTGCTTGTCACAAAAACGCGTCAGAAAAAAATAAACGTCAAACATCTGTGGCATCGAATGACCAAAAAGTTGGACAAATTTGAACATTCTGTACTTATCACAAAGATATGCAGCAGCGTGAGCAATTATTGGTTTGCACAAGAGATGCAACGGCAATTAAGCCGTTTCCCAGCTTGGTTAATGAGTTTTTCTGCAGGTCAACTTTGACTACTCCTATCTTTTAAACCGCTCCATGAAATTCAACTAAAATTGGCAGAAATATGAAGCAATGATCCAAGTTAACATGGTAAAAATTCCATGGACTTGGCTTGCTGTATGCGGGAGTTATTCAAGAAATTTGTTGGGGCCTCTGCTTCTGAACCACGATGTACTTATAATAAGTATCACTTATAACCATAATACGGTCATGATACATTGTGGTGTGAAAGTTGAGTGATTTGTGATGCGAAGTATATGATTTTGTCTGTAAAACAAACGCTATATCACACTTCCAAATTTAATCAAACTACTCCCTCAAATGTTATTCTATTATTAACTGTTAACAAACTGTGCACAAATGATACTCAATAGCGTAAAGCTTGAAAGTGTGTGGTTCAAGTATTACCTAGCTCACTGATGCCTGTGGTGCTCTTTGTATGCACTCAGACACGCCTGGGACGCTACGCTATAAAATTGATGTGTAAGGCCCAGTTGTTCAATAGTTACTTGGTTTTAAATAATCATAGAACAAAAATGACATCACGATCCAATCATATCTCGCAAATTAGATCTAGGATTGTTTGAATAACACGCCAAACTTATGGTTCAAATAACTCTCTATTGAACAACTGAGCCTAAGAGAACAATTTTTTTTGGACTGGGACGTATGTGAGTGGCTTTTATAGTTAAGGTCGACACCCACCATTGCGAGTTGGCTCAATTGCTTGATTATCTGCTAAGGAAAGTGACGTCATGCTAGGCTAGGCATAATCATTTGGCAGGGTCACTTTCTTAGAAAACAATCAGCCAATTGAGCCATTTCGTGGTAAACTGACAATGGTATATATGGGCCTAAGTGTTTTAATTTAAGATTCATTTTATCCAAAATCAATCAAATTTATAACTAAAATTTGGCATTACCATCTCAGATGTAATTGAAATTTGGTTATCTACAAGTAACTAAAAAGATACTGATATGGTACATAGTTTTGATGGACTATGATTTGAGATAGTGGTTAAAGTAGGCAGAAATTTGAGATGATACTGGGTTCTGGAGGAGCTATTCGGTGGTAGGGTGAAGGGGGAGAGCAGTGCGCTGGGAAGATGGAGCCAGAGCTTTTCTCCCCTTGTAACTATGGGACCGAATCCATCATCTCCTTAGTTAGCTTAATTTTTGGGTTAAATGCAAGTTTTCTCCCGGGAAGTTGCCTCACGCCTGTGGCTGCAAATGGCCTACCTCTCTTGGGTGCAGAATGCGGCCGGCTAAACCTCGCGCGCGTGTCTATAACGACTTACACTATCATCTTTCTCTAAACTCAATATACTAACAAAGTACTTTTATAATGAAGTTTCATAAACTAAGCAGACCACATGATCAGTTATGCCGTATGATTTTTAAAGATTAAAGGTTACACATAAACGTCATAAATCTAATCATAAACATAAACTTGATAATACACCAAACTTGACAAATAGTACCTTTTTCTTAAGTACCGTAACCCATTCCTTAATAAAACAAAGCAATCTACTTACATTTCTAGTAGTGCTGCTGCTCTAGAAAAATAGTGGGCATACATACAGATGTGAATAGAAAGATTCTTGCTTCCAGTTTTAGCCTTCTTTTGAAGGATCTTTCTTTGCCTAGAACGAGGCAAAGAAAAAATATGTATCCTTGAATAAGATCTAAAAAGTGTTTTTATGGTTCTTTTTCTTTTTTCCGTTTTTGAGATGCATATTACTTTTTCCCACATTTTAGGATTGCATAATTATTCATTTTTAACTGGAAAAAAGTGGATAGCCTAGGCACGCAGCATATGTATTGCAACTTGTCTTGCGAGACCAAAGAAAGAGTATACTCAATAATCAACTTAATAATCTAAAAAAATTGTGGTCTATAGAGCAGGGGTTCTCAGCTTGTGTTCCGCAGAACACTGGTGTTCCGCGACGAGTAGCCAGGTGTTCTACCAAACGACAGAAGAAAAAGAAAAATACCGATGCCAAAATTTGTTATCAAAACTCGTTCACAGTCCTTGATTTGAAAAAATCAAATTTTTAGAAAAAATCAAATCACCTTTCACTAATATTTCCGCTAGATTTACCGAAATTTGGTCAATCCCTCCCTCCCCCTTCAAAACGTGAAGCACGTATTTTATGGACGGCCCTTGTCAAACTCGCTGCTCCTGTTTGGCGTCATGACCTGTGGCCTATTATGACCTCTTGTTCCCCACCACCATTTAATAAATTAAGAGTTCCTCGTAACAGAAAAGGTTCAACAACTTGAGGTTCGACAACCCCTGCAATAGAGTTTACCTTCGACCACGGCAATGATTTAGAAGCAGAGAATTTGGCTATTTTATGCGTAGCATTTACATTTGTCAGTTCAAGAATCCCCAAAGAGTACTACAGAGTATACAGTTTTTCTACAGTAAACACTTTCGAAGAAATGTTGATCAAATACGCATATATCATTTGATCGTTAATTGAGTACCAGTACTACAATGATGCAAGACTGTTCCAGGTACGGTACCCGCAGTGTATATTATCTCTCTTTACATGCATTATGGTGTACCAATTCTCTGCACAGCTGATAGGCACATCATATTAATTCTCAATTCATCGAATTTAGTACATGATAAACGTTACTTAGGATTAGTTTTTGAATAGACAGTAGCCTACTTATGCCTGCAATGATGACTGCATACAGTAGTCATCATCATCATCATGGCTACATATTGCGCTTTCCATTACTATACTGTATCAGGGCCTAGATGATACCTACATAAAATTAAACAAATTAACACTCGTATTTAATTTATCACAGTCACCAAGCATACCATATTAATCCATCGTTACCCGGATCAACATCACCATCTTTAGATTTATGATACACCGTGTTTGAAAAAACATGGCACCAATCTCTTAACCGTAATTTGTTTGTCGAACATAAACTGTATTTTTATCAATATTTCACTGGTAAAAATATCTAGACAGTAGACACTATGGCATAAATTTCCAGCAAGAATCGTATATTTGTGCCCAGCCCACCTTAATTGTGGTCCCGCACTACCATGTGAAAAATTAAAGTTGCAATTTGACACCGTTCTTCAAGAATGTACAACGCAAATATAAAATATGGACCTAATTTGTCAAAGACATTTTAAAGTCGTGCAATCCTGGGATATACAGTTATACTAGCATCTTAGGAAAATCATAGTCTTAAGAAGTTATTTTAAAGCAAATATTAGGATAAACTCATCATTTGTTACTCGAAACTCAGCATCATTACACGCAAGCCAAATGATGCCATTGTGGCTCGGCAAGCGAAATTTTGCTATTTTAAAACTATGTTAGAAAAATGGATAACAGTATTAAATTGTACGTGAAAGAAATGTATGTGAAAGAGGTCCCAGATCAGTAATGCTAGTCCTGTGGACTAGCATAAGAAACTGAGCATCGTCCATCAGTGCATATATCACACAAAGGTGTACAACGTCAAAAAAGACCAAACGTGGACATAGAACAGCTGATGTGATACTTTTTCAGGTGAAATGGCTGTGAAAAGTTTTATTTTTCTAAATAAAACATCAACTTGCCATAACCTAGTCTATTAATGTGATCGCCGATAGATAGCATTGTTAACTAACCTTTCAAGAAAGTAGGCTACTGCAATACAATTAACATTTTCTAGGTACAACCTAAGGGTGGATTCTATAGACGTATCTTTGCGCCCGGCAAAGCAAAGTTCTTGCTAAGGAACGGTATTTAACGACAGCCCTTCACTTCGAAAGAAAACTCAAATAATATTTATCAGTAAAAAATTAAATAAAAATTTCCACAAGAAATGAGGTTAATTTGAATTCAGTTTAAACAGAGTTATTTTTCTCGAAATCTAAGACGTCATCTTAATTTAATGACGTCGAATATCAATTCAAATGAACTAAGCAAAGAGTTATTTTGAATGGCAGTTAAGAGCTGCCGTGAAATTGTCTCCTAAGTATAGGTGGGAACAAAGGAACGACTATAGAGATCCACTCTAAGTCTTTGACTCAGTATTTAGATGTCTTTTAACATCAAAGAATTTGCAAAAACGGTTATTGGATAAAGAAAAACATGGATGCCATGTGCAACACAGTCTGCAAATAACAAGAAATCTTGAAGCATGCTAAAGTATTGAATTGATATAGGAGTCAATACCACATAACATCACTTATCCCAGTGATTTATTTAAAAGGCTCTGATGTCGAAAAAGATCAAGGTGTATAAACAAATAGCTCTTCAGTTATTTAAATGCTTACATTATAATTTCTAAACTTGCTGCAGACAAGTTGCAACATGTTCATATTTGATAACTTTATAAGCAAATACTGGATCATCAAGAAAAAAAATTTAACAGCTAAATAATGCAATCGAGTAATATTTAAGAGACTCCTCTAAATATCTTCAAACAAATTAGTTCTATGGATGGAAGAACGCACTGGTCATCTTTTGCACGATCTCTGTGCTAGTCGTAAATAGTTTCATTTAATAGTTAGTTACGCATAATATTTTTATCTACAATTACAAACAAAAACAAACACTTTTCAGATAGAAGTCGTCTAGAAAGTGATCTAATTGTTCTACTGAACGATTTTCTGCTATTTGCTCTATATTTTATTGTTATTCTATGATCAACATGTTGAACCCAAAGCAAATTTCACGATCAAGTCATCAACTTACACAAAATCGTCTCTTCTTGTGGCTACAGCAGGTGTCCAAGGTTTTAGTGAAAATGGATAGGAAACAGTCAGGAATGTCAACCAATTCTGGCTAAGTACACTCAGAACCATTTGTTCTCACATTTACTCGGCAATATCTGCCATGTCTAGATACAGGGGCGGTTCTACACGTTTTTGGTGGTGAGGAATGAAGCTATTTTTCTTGATATAACCAACCAACAACTCGTACTTACTGACATTTTTTCCCTCTCATGCAAAACTCACAACCGTGGGTGGGGGGGCGGGGGCTGAGAGAAATTTCTCTTAACCACTTCTCTTAGCATACTGGAAGTTTGTGGGAGGGATGATAGCTTCGTTAGACTTAGTTTTTATTACATTCGCTTGCTTAGCATTTACGAATCTTGACTTCATATACTGGTGATGGGGGACGCATCCCAGTCATATACTGGTGATGGGGAACGCATCCCGTCATCACCAACGCAGAACCACCCATGTGTCTGTCTATATGGCAACGATTATGTATCCGGACCAGTATGGTGTTCCAGATAGAGTGGATCTTATAAGCAATGCGTTAGCAATGCAATTCAGGTTTATTCACAACTTGAAGTTTTGAAGTCCATTATCATTTAGCACAGCAACCCATTCACATGATTTCTACAAGAACTAAATGTCATTATCATCATCATCATTTCCGTTTTTCTCATCCATTTTTCCATGCTAGCACAGATTGGACGCTTGCAGCCCCGGACACACGCCCTTACGTGCCCTGACTCCATGAAGGTACATTGAGAGACTGATGGGCCTTCAGGGGGAGGAGGTGATTAAGCCGACACTTAACAAATTAAGAAGATGATGATATCAGTTTAGACCCATCACACACGAATCAAGGCCCAACTAACGCCAGGCCTAGGAGACTAGGCATCAAACTCTGGCACTCCACCTCCCCAGCTCGAGTAGGTTCCCCTACCTCCCAATAAATGTATCATGAAAAATATTGTGTTCAGAAATTTATAAGGAAATGCGACTAGCTAAATCTTCATTCATTTATAGAACGTTGAAATTATGCCAAAAAACTGTCAAAGGTATTCTTTAAATTCTCAACTACTTCTTGAGTCCGATAAAATCTTTTCTTCTAACTAAATTCAATGAGCTAAATCCTCAGCACCTTGCAATGTGGATAGTTGAACATCCTGAATGCATGGCGTATTTACTGCTCTCGGGTCTGAGGAAGTACCATACATGTACAACACGTGCTGCCTGCACTATTGTGCCATGCACATGGCCAGCAGACCATCAGTACGATTGATCGTTCGATTCAGTACATACTGCAACTTCAGACCTCACTTACGAGCTAGTGCTTATGTCCCATAGCCAGTACGAGAGGCAAGAGACACCCCACCACCATGACTGTTAGTTCCAGCTTGCTAAATCCTCGGTGATGGTCCCTAAGTATTACAGTGTCGGGCAGGGCGTTTTGTGTCGGCGCCCCCATGTGTGCAAGCTCTGGCAGTATGTGCACGGTGGCGACGTATAAAAAAGTTCCGCCGCTGAAGAGCATTGCTATTCCAGTGGCGTTGATTTCTGATAAGGCTTCTTTACTGCCCTGAAAACAGCAAAATCCATCCTTCCGTCGATCATAGATAGACCAACCATCAGCAACACGTTTTTGATAACAAAATCTTAAAATGCTAAAATCAAAAATGATTCTATACTATATTTTGCATTAAACATGGAACACCATACCAGGCAGCGGCGTTGGTGTCACGATGATCTAATCGAGATCTAATACTTTGGCATAGTGAATACACTTAATGTAGTGCTACTGTTTGGCTATACCAATAACGGAGCTGCAACAATCGTCAAGAAAATCCATCATCAACCCCATCAGCATCAAGTAAGCAATATATCAAGCAGATGGAGAATGAGGCAGATATTTGAAATGGAGTGAACTGAAATCGAGGAATCACAGAAACGGAAGGGGACAGTTGGGCCATGGCCCCCCACATAAAGAAGGTGGCGGAGGCTTGAGCAGAGTTCGGTTTAGGCCTCATGAAACCGGCGTAAAGCTACGCCTCCTTCTTATAAAACAATCATTGTCCTACGCATAAGCCTTTTCAAACAGGCATAGCCTGCTTTTTTGATGAGAACTCTCGACGGGGGGAGGGAAGGTGCTGACAGAAATTTTCAGAGCCATTCTTACCAGTCATTGTATATTTCATAATCCACCACTGTGGCCTACTGTAACTATGGCGCGTTTTCGTCACTCTGTAGCTTTACTTGACCGAGAAATCGACAAAAAATGACTATTCTTCACGGTCTTATACAGCAAACGGCTACGCCACCGCACCTCAAAAAACGCGTAGCCCTAAGCCTCGTTTCACCATTTTTTGGCATAGCTCTACGCCTACCCTTTTCTAATTTGGCGTAAGATAAAAAAAAACTCTGTCAGGCGTACTACGCCTCCTAAACTTAACCCTGGGCTTGAGTATGTTAATGGTTATAATTTCTAATATGCTGATGGCCCTCAAATTTTTCAAGATGCATTTTTTTGCCTCTCCCTGGTTGTAAGTTTCTGATCTTCGCTCACCAAAACTCTGAGGCTACACCTTATATAAAAGATGCGTAGCCCTTTGGTCGTCATGAAATCAATTTCCTTCCACCCCCCCCCCTGACTTTCAAATTTTCACTCCGCAAATTACAACCACAACTCTTGTGCTTGAATCCTCCAAGCATAATAACTGAACCAATCGCAGAGCTCGCTTTGACCTGGCCCAGGCCAAAGTAGGTGATGACGGCGAGCAGCGGGGCCGCCAGCGCAAAGACTGCGAGGTGTCGACGAATGCGGTTCCTGTCGAAGCCCTCATGAAGGAGGAACGAAACAAGACCAAACGCTGCGGGCGCCTGCAGCAGACCATCAACCCTGACCGTGTCACTGAGTGAGCATATACACTGTGACCCACAAGATCGTAACTTACGCAAACCTCTCTAAATCTGACAACAAACTCACACCTCTCAAGATCTTAGATCTGGCAGTGTCACCAAATAAGCAATAGCACTGTTATCCCGCAATATTGTAATGTGTTCAAACCTCTCAAACATCATCCAAGATTTCTATAAAGTTATGCATATAAAATAAGCAATCACAATTACAAGACGTCAGGTTTGTTGGACATTCTGATTCAATACAAAACATATTTATAGACCAGCTATAGGCAAAACTGTAACAAGTGACTAGCCAGATCTTAAGCAGGATGTAAGTCACATCATAGGCAGCATGTAGGTCAGACCTTATGCAGCATTTAGGTCAGACCCTATACAGCATGTTGGTCAGATCTTATGCAGCATGTAGGTCAAACCCTATGCCGCATGTAGGTCAGACCGCATACAGCATGTAAGTCAGACCTTATGCGGCATGTAGGTCAGACCCATGCAGCATGTAAGTCAGACCTTATGTAGCACATAGGTTAAACCATATGCAGCATGCAAGTCAGACCTAATTAATGCAGCATGTAAGTCAGACCTTATGCTGCATGTAGGTCTATCTTACGTAGCATGTAGGTCTAAGGTCAGACCTTATGTAGCATGTTGGTCTGACTTTCAATCAATCAACCAATATCGGACAACTTAAATAGCGTGGTAACAAGACCAAAGTCATCACAAGGGCGCTTTACAGTCACACCTAGCCATTCTAGCAGTTCAAGCTACACTGTCACTTATAAAATCACGGATCATGCATAGTATGCTATGACACGGTCTACATTTAGGCTACACTAGACAATGGATAGGAGCCTTTGAATAGTTCAGCTTTTAGTCCCTCACTGAAGATGTCAAACAAAGGGGCACACATAACATGAGGGGTAAACTGTTGCAGGCCTCCGGGGCAGTTAACAAAAATCCTTGGTCAGTGAACTTCAGTCTACTGCGAGGACGCAGGATGTTGTTGCTGTCCATGGAACGAAGGCGTCTCTGTGACGTATTGTTCGCAGCATGCACAACTAGATCAGTCAAATAAGATCGAGCACAGTTGTGAAGTGCTTTGTAAACCAGAATGCACAGTTTACCTTATGCAGCATGTAGAATTGTAGATCAGACATTATGCAGCATGTAGATCAGACCTTATGGAGCATGTAGATCAGACCCTATGTAGAGTGTAGATCAGACACTATGTAGAGTGTAGATCAGACAGTATGCAGCATGTAGATCAGACACTATGTAGAGTGTAGATCAGACAGTATGCAGCATGTAGATCAGACACTATGTAGAGTTGTAGATCAGACATTATGCAGCATGTACAAATTGAACATTGTAGATCGGACCTTATGCAGCATGATGGCGACGAAGACGATCATCTCGACGTGGACGTGAGAGGTCGAGGCCGCCGCGCCGAGCGCGATGCCGTCAGCAGCAGCGTGCACCACCAGACCCACCGTCGCCGTCATCCGCGGACCACCGCGGCCCCCCGCCCCACCATCTACAACAATCGCATGCGTTGAACGTTTTCCTACACGAACAACAGCTTGTTGCAGCAGAAAGACAACGTTTCACAAGCTAGCACATTTTAAAAATGTATTCCCATTCACTTGCAGGCATACTCTCACACAGCCAAGTAACTCTAACTTTAATTTGGTCAAGAAAATTAGTAAATGCATAGTAGGTGTTAAGCATTCATACGGTTTTACCGGATATTATTAGCAATGTGTCAAAAATGAATGATTACAAAACTATCAAGAGTTAAGACAATGACATGATTTTTTGACATGTTTTTGACATGTTCGGCAACAAAGTTTTTTTGACAACAAATACATTTTCAGGCTATCAATATTGCGGTAAGCGCTAAGCATACCATTGTTATATAATGAATTTCACTGTCGTTTGAAATATACAGATCTTATTCCTGAACCATTTCAAAAATTTCTAAATTAAGGAGCCGCAACTACTAGCACAAACCTTCTGAATAAAAGTAGATACATTTTTCAGCGATCCTTTCGATCATGCATGAGGAACATTGGATTCGCATGCTATTGCTAGCATCGAGGAGTTAAATTCAAGGTCTCGCGTGTCTCAAACACAGGTAAAATTTCTCCACACAAATGCTTGATCGTGAAAAAATGGGCAATCCACCCATTTTTCTCTATTCACCAAGAGCTCGGTCACAGTGCCACGTAAATAAGGGTAGATAGTCATCCGCCACAAAAGTACAGATACATTCACCCCACAAAGAGCCTGCCACTCACGTACAGATCACCCTACATACAGTCCGTCACTCAAGTACAGATCACCCTACATACAGCCTGCCACTCAAGTACAGACAGCTCACCACTCAAGTGCAGAAAGGTTCACCCTACAGACAGCCCTTCATTCAAGTGCAGATAGACTCACCCTGCAGATAGATTCACCCTGCAGACAGCCCTTCATTCAAATGTATATACTCACCCTACAGGCAGCCTGTCACTCAAGTACATACAAATCACCCTACAAACAGCCCCCCACTCACCCCCGGTGGCCGCCCTCGCGTGCACGCTGCCCCCTATCTGGTCAACGAGCAGCATGAAGACAAAGCCGAGCACGAGCGCGACGCCGATGAGGCTGTGGAGCTCCGTCGCGTGGTCGTGGGCAGGCAGGGCAGGGGCGGCCGCGGGTCCTGAGCCCCCCACAGGAGCACTGAGCACCCCCCCTGCACCCTGTACCGCTCCCTCCACACCACGCTCGTGCACCGCGTGGTGGTGGTGGTGGTCATGGTGCTCGTGGTGCCCTGCAATATAGGGTATGTTTCAGTGGGTGAAAATTAGTAAATGAACAACAAGTGTTTAACACAGATCAACAATGCACAAACAGACAGCAAATTGTGCAGCTGTATATGCAAATGTACAGCAGCAAATATGTGTAGTACTTCTAAATTTAACATTACAGGTATATATCTTTTTTTTGGGGGGGGGGGATTATTTGTTACAATTGCACGTTTCGTGCAATTGTAACAAATAATCCCAATAAAAAAAAGTCTCTTCATGTGTAGTTCTAAGTAATGGTAAAGCGCTGCACAAAGAATAAACACTGTTAAGAATGGCTTCAGAAACTTGACACAGAAACTCCCCACCCCCTCTCTCCCAATCGTGAGTTCTGCACAGCAAGGAAAAAGTGTTGCAACGGAAAATAATTTGGGAGTTTGATAAATTGAGATATAGATACCATTTATCACTAAGTGAGAAATTTGGCCACAAAACGTGTGTGTAACCATTTTATAGTCATAAAGACTGCATATGCACTTATGAAACTTACGCACTTATAAGCACTTATAAATTTTCCTTAAATTATGCCCTGCTGCAACAAGACTCAGCTTCAGCAACGATGTCTATACATGTAGGCTACATACAATATTGTCTGTAGAAATCGAGGGTTCTCTCAACACTTTCAATAATTGCAAATATAGAAAGGAAATGCTATGAAATTGTTTGCATATCAGTATACCATATGCATTTAAAACGCTTATTTATTTTTTACATGGCTTGAGTGGCAAGTCACATTACATTGAGGAGGCTTTGTCTCCATGTAAATTTTCTTGAAGGGCAATTAAGGATTTACTAAGGACTTAAAGGAGCAAAATTTAGCAAGTGACATTTTGCTGCCCCTATAATTTTTCTTCAGGAACATTTGTCCCTCCTGCCCCCCCCCCCCAGTTCCGCGCCCTTGGGTGACGCCTTAGCGGTGCCGCTGACCTGTTGCTGAGGGCGCTGAGAGCAGGGCATGCACACCCTCAGGGATAATGACCGCCAGCGCAGTGCCGACCAGCAGGCCTGCACCCAACACTGTCACCAGCTTCAGCTTATCCTGCACAGCAAACAATCGTCTCGGTACAGAGTCCACCACACAGCAGATATCTCTGTATAGATATGCAGGTCAAGACTGTCAACAGAACACAGTACAACTCATTTGGGACTACTACCATTCATTCAAATCCTCAGGCTCAGCAGGCTTTGAAGCCTCAGTTAAAAATGCTACTTTACTGAAATGGTATTAAATCGACTAAGTAGGAACTTGAAGCTCTGTCAAGCACTTCGAAGCAGAAATTGCAATGAAAATATTTCATTTTAAAAATATATAATTTATTTCAATAATTTGGTGATTAGAAACGGTATTCATTATTGTAAACAGTAGCTACTCATAATTGTGTATTTGTATTATTGTGCATTTTATCAGTCCTTTGTAGCGGACCAATCTTAAAATCTATTTTAAAACTCAGTGTAGAGTTCATGCCCAACATTAACACTATATTACATCTAGATAGAATTTAGTTAACCAAGTAATTAACAATAAATTATAGTACATCTTAGATAGGCATACTACTTGAAGTTGTAAGTTGTCATCACAAAATATAACAAGTTTGTATGTTCAAGTGATCACCATGGACAAAAACATTCTTTGAAAAGGTACATACAGCTTTTATCGATGTTGTTTCCCCATATATAGTAAGCCTACGCTTCTAGAATTCTTTATTTGCTCATGCAGTTATTGAGCCAGAGTGTGAATGGCTAAAACTATTTAGATTCTCTATAACTCAACAGCTGTTGAATATTGAAAATCGAACTGCAATCCATTCGTTGATAATAACACATAATCGCATGCAACGACCTGAGTCCAGTAACTGATAAATGTTTCTGTGATTCCTGACTTCACCCAGATACCACAAGACACATACATAATAAACTTCAGTTGAATTTGATTCAATGATGAATTATTATATTCAGATTATCATGATTCATCTAATCTCAACTTTCAGTCCTCTCAATATTGAGGGGATTCGGCCTCGTCTCTACTGGGATGTCTCTAGTATTACGTTCTGTGTCGGCCTTCTTACACAGAACCAGACTGTAATAGTGTTGTACAACATACGGTCCTTAAGCCCCTCTAAAAAAAAACTAGTCTGGGATCACCCAAATTTATATTTCATCATTACGAGACATTTAGTTCAGCTCCGAATTTGTGGATAAACCCTGTCAGGGTAGCAGGTCTGCTGGCCACATAGAAGCAGAGGCTGGTCAGTCCATAGTTTTGAATATTACCATAGTGACCCGGGCAGTCAAGCGCCTGGATGATGTCGCGGACGATCGCGCAATATCATTTTCCTTCATTCCTAATGGCCCATGGCGTGGTGACACATGAATCTCTTATCTAAAATAATGACCCCTTGCTCCCTCTGCCTAGGGTTCACACTTTTGGACCAATTGCTATAAAAAATAGAGAAAATGAGGATCCGATGGAAAAGTCGGCGGAACAGTAAGAAAAATTGACCAATTATGGAGCAATCACAGTACTGTATATATCTGAAGCAATTTGGTGAAAAAGTGGAGCAACTGAGTATTGACGCAAAAAATGAATGAAGATGCTGGAAAAAGGTTGAAAATGTGATTAATTTTTGTTTTTTTGTCGACAAGGGCTCAAAATTACCGTTGGAAGCAGGGTTGTGATCCAAAATTTTTGTTTTTGGAGGCAAAATCTCTGTCAGCTCCCTACCCCCCGCGACTTCGTTTTGGGATGGGAAAAAGAAGGTCTGGGATAAAAAAACGACACATTGAGAAATTATTATTATTACTCTTATTATATTCTACTGATTATTTTTTTGCATAGAGAAATTTCTGCAAGCATAAAGCAAATATTTTACGTTTGAGGAGCAAAATCGTTGATGTCTTGTGAGAACACTGCCTTTGCCCACTACGTAACAACGCATATTATCATCAAGGCAATGAGCAGAAAAGTTGCTTTTTCTGCCTTTAAAAACTGATTAGACACATGATATAATCGTATTTGCCCCCAAAAAATTTTTTACGCAGAGAAAAATCTGCTAGAGAAAAATCTAGAGAAAATCTGCGTGTAAAATGTCATACCATAATGTATCGTTATCTGTAATAAAATAATAAAATTCTCAATTTACAGCCATATGAGCCACACACATGCTATATGAGCCACACACATGCAGGATATAACTTAGCGTTAGGGCTACGTTAGGGTTAGGTTAGGATTACAGTTCAGTTTGTGAAGTTCCTGTATTATAGTGAAATACCAACCAACACAATACACAATATCCTGCATGTGCGTGGCGCTACTGGCGAAAATCGCTGAATCCCTAGTTCATGTCCAGAGGACTAGTCCTGGCGCCGGAAACTTTAAATCATGCGTTACAGGCCGTTCAGCATGGCTGTTAAACAAGCAAATCTGGCTAGCTGCTGAAACCTGTGTGAAAACATGGACACAAACAGAGTACACGAAAAAAAGTAGGTTAGTTTTTTGCTAAACACATTTCAAAATCGGCCGGAAACCATATGCTCTTACAAACTTCAGTAAACCGTAGTTTTCATGCCTTCTGTCATCGTCCAGGATAAGTTCTATACGAAGCACACCAATGCTAAGTTTCTGTGTATAGTTGTCGAGGACGACTAGGAATTAAATTGAAGGTTTTCACACGTGTTTCGTTTAGGTGTCCTACTCCTTGTCCTAACTGTAGCCTTGACTGCTAGGGTTGCCAGACGTCCCTTATTTTAAGGGACGTCCCTTCTTTGAGGCCATTTGTCCCTTATGATGGGCATAAAGGACACCAATTGTCCCCTATTGGCGCCAGGCCAAAATTTTTATCATCTGATTACAACAAAACAGTATTTTTTAAAGATTTGACCTGTAAAGTTCTAAATATTATCTAATAGCATAATCCTAGAGGAACAAATCGTTTACATTTGACTATAAACCTTGTTACAATCGCGCGTACATCTCTGGACTAAATTTTGTTACACTAAATGATATTATGTATAGTGAAAAGCAAGTAATATTGTTTATGCAAGTAGCGAAAAAAAAATTATCATGCATGCTGAATATGCTGTGTCCCTTATTTGAACGATGAAAATCTGGCAACCCACCTAATACTTCTGTTCGGCTTACCTCGGATAGCGTAAACGCAAGCGGAACAGATCCAGCCAGATAGCAGCCAATCAACATTGCCAATGATAGCAAAATCAGCGTCCAAGTGTCATCCATTGTAGCACGTATCCTCGTATCACCTGCTGTCTATCAAAATAGCGGAAACATTAATTTTTTATTAGGCAAAGTAGAGCAGATGGGCCACAGTACAAGCCTTGGGTCCACGACGAGGGTGTCGACCCGATTCGTCTAAAACTCATTCGTCAAACAGCGTGCAGGGCCAAATCGTCTAATAAAAAGTGCCGTTTCGTCAAACACAGGCTTAGGATCTCTAAAATCACTGTATCTAAGATGTTTGGGACCGAATCGGCAAATGACTGAATTAGAGTTATTATTTTAACAATCATTTTTTACTCCTGAATGTCCAATAGGCTTCATAGTTATTTCCACCAGCATTAATGATTTCAGCAATGCAAATCATATCTTGTGCCATATTCGAAGCATAGTATCAATTAAAAATTGCATAGTGTGTATAGGCAACGCCTAATATGCAAAAAAGACATGACAAGATGCCAGAAATTAATAAATTTTACGCATTGGTCCAAGAAGACAACTCCAGCAAGAAACTTGCATTTAAAACAAAAAAACAAGAAGAAATGTGCCCAATATCTGATAGGAACGACTAGTAGACTTATTCTTAACACGAAATTTAAGTGAAATGCGTAATACTAAGTAGAAATTGCGTGAATTTGGTTTTTGGATTAGGAAATCGACAATTTTCATTGCTCAACCATCAACCCAACAATTTTCATTGTCACCATTAAACTAATTTTCTTGTTCAACTTTGTCAGTGGATTGTGAAGACATGATAACAATGACAAAATTTATATCTTGTTTCCTAAGCCATCGTTTAGGCAACAACCGTGCAACAACCGTCGGCAACATTACATTACAACAACCATATAATTCGTACCACCGTACATTACATTACAACAACCATACAATTTGTACCACAACCGACAAAACAGATAAAGATACATATGTCATGCTATGACATATTTGACCATGCACTCTTCAATTGAGATATATTCAAATTAGTAGATTTTAATTAAATTCTTGCATGTTTAATAACTAGATCTGTGCCATGAAAATAATTACATGTATAACATTATTAAACTCTATGACTATTTCAATAGCCTACACAATTAACATTTAATATGCCATTTCAATAAGTCGGAATTTTGTAGCATACATACTTCCCTACTCGAAAATGATAAACGAAACGTCAGTGTAGCGCCATTTCACGACGGATGCAGGCAACAAACGCCACGAATTGCACTAATATTATCAGATAAATCTATAATTGAAGTCCAGCGGGAGACTGGCAGCGCATTGAATATAATCGGGCAGCTAGGCGTATCCCATCTTGCCTGCAAGTGTGTATGTATGCATGTATGTATTGCACTTGTAACGCACCAAAAATATGTCGTGTAAACGGAGATGGAAAAACATCATTTGCTTGAATCGTAGGTGGCCAGCCAGACAGACGTAGGCAGCCAGCGCCAAGTCCCTTGGCGCTGGCTGTGTCGTACTTTAATCAGGACTAGATTCGAAGCATTGGGGGGCGAGGGCGTGGAGGGCTTAAACCTTAGCGCTCACCTAAATACTTGACCCTTAGGTTAGGCTATGTCAAATGTAGAGGCCCATATTCGAGGTTAAGCGTTTTAGGCTTGGCTGTTTTATAGATTTTTTGGGCGGGCTGAAGCTGAAGCCCACACATAGTGTCAGGGTGGTTAGCATAGCATATGCCTAAGTGTAGAACGTTTGATCAATGATAGAATAACGATTATAATTTCTGGCATTCTGTTTTGTATATTTAAATCTATGGCGAGTGTCCATTGTGCAAAATAAAATAGATTTTGCGGTCAACTAACTTCTCGGCTCAGAAGTATTATACCCAATTTATTTATCCCATATGAGTTTATGCCAAATAAGTTTATGCCTATTGTCGGCCTGCTCATCAGACATGTCACTGTCACCAGTGTTCTCACTTTCCGAAGAATTGTTCGATTCGCTATCAATCGAGGGTGTGATCGAGCAAGCAAGCGCAGGACCACTGTCGCAACTGTTCCTGTTGGCGCAGCGAAGGCGCAGCGATTAACCGCCCTGTTCTAGCTCATCCTGTCCTGACCCTCTAGCACGCCCAATAACCAAAAGTCGCCTCTCCCTCTGCGGCTTCCTACTTTTGCGATCAAGGTTAATCGTAGGTTAATCGCCATTCGGCAATTACAGAACAGTTTTAAATTCAACTAATTTTAGTTGCTTTTGTTCTTTCTTTCTTTGTATTGTTGTTTGCTATCATTCATTTAGTGAAATAAAGCTAGGATATTAATCCCATGACGATCTATTTTTGTTCATTCATGAAATTGAATATGGGCTAATAGGCGGCACAATATAAATATGAGTCCAAAAACCGATTTACACATTAGATGATTAGCAAGGCAGCGGAATTCGATAATTGAATTGTCACCCCCATCCTCTTGCATCCAATAGACCGTAGTCTAATGGTGAAGTTACACCTTTCGGCGAAAACGAAGGAAGCCTTCAAAACGAAGGAAGACGCCGACTGCTTGCGTTCGTTTTGTCGTGACGCGTACACCTGGCGTTCAAACTAGCCTTCAAAACGAACGCCTTCAACTAGCCACGCCCCCTAGCGACTGAATATAATTATTGCGCAATTATTATTGTCTGGTCAAGATTTTGGGCTTTGATTGTGCGTTTTAGTTTTGTGCGTA
>JAQIWG010002776.1:0-19482 GCA_034695025.1 Chamaedrilus cognettii | reverse complement strand
TGGTTTAAGAATAAAAGTGGCATCGGATTTCACGCAGGTGTACTCCGCCACTGTCTGGAGCCAGGTGGGGTTCCCCTTTGTGTTTCACCTCAGTATTTTTTAACCCGGGCAACGCCGGGTATCCCAGATAGTAGGCTATAAATGAGCTACTTGACTTGAGTCTTGGCGAGGCCAAAGCCCGCTTAGACATCATGGTTGCGGTCTTCCATTTCTCCCGATCTGATGTTGTTCTGCACGTCTGTTCCATTGTTACGAAAATTGAATTTTCGCCCCCGAGCCTGTAATTTAAAGTTCGGGACAAATTAGTAGTAAGCTGGGCCTCTAGTATTGGTGGATATTCGGTGTGGGATGTCGGAAGCCAGATTAAATAAATTTAGGAAATAATTATTAGCATTGGGTAGGAAACAGACTCTGTCAGCTAATTTACATAAGCTAACTAAGGGTGAACCAAGCATAACAATAGTCGTGCGTTGATTGGTCAGGGGTTAAGTAATGCTGCAGTAAGGCCTAACTCGAGCGCTAAGCCAATCGGTGTTGCTGAGGCGTCCAATCACAGATGCGATTGCGTTAGATTTTTTTTTAGTTATTGAAAACGGCTTAAAGAGCTGGAGGGCGGGGCTAGCTGGAGCCGAGGAGAGTTTGGGATCTAATGAAATAGCATGCTTTCTCCTTCTGCGCTATATGTTGATCGAGCAACACGTTGTTGTTTGGTCCGGCAAAAGTTAGGCAAAAGAGCAGGATAAATTGTCAAATTTGATCGAAAGTGGTAGTTTTAAGCGGGGTAAGTTGTTTCTCGCGGTGCCAGAGCTCGTCGCCGTCGGTTGTGGCGTTGGATTTGTTGACGGACCGGATTTGTCGAGTGTGAGGCATCCCGTGACCATGCGGTGGGATTATCATACTGTAGTACATGTAGTTCGTAGGCCGCAGCTTCAGCCGAGTGTGTTCCGTGTCGATATTGAACTCCAGCTCTGTTTTGTGAGTGTTTCGATGTAGTTTGGTCTGATTAGGTAGTGCTAATTAGGCGAGATCTGCTTTATTCATTTTTGTGGCATTATTTTTAGTTTAGTCACCCCGTTGCTATTGCTGCTGCTTGCTATTTCTAATCCCAATGATCGTCGCCGGCTGACCCCTAGAGCATTAGTTGTTATAAGAGGAGTCACGCTCCGCGTTTAGTTTCTCTGCCGTCGTGAGTTAATATTTACTTTATTTCATTTATTCCAGTTAATTTCTCGGCCGAATGGGTGACAACAGTCACTGAGGTCGTTTCAGCTTATTTATTCTAATTTCTCGGCCGGATGGGTGACAACAGTCACTGAGGTCGTTTTAGTTCATTTATTTTATTTTTCGCATTCATTGACAGTGGGTGGCTGGAAGCATTGAATGTGGATTCTGATTCTCACTGGTGTGATCTAGTAGTCGATTGGGCGACAATCTTTGAGGAGCGTTCCAGCGCTGTGATTGGCTGACAAGCGGGCAGGTGACAAGCGGGAAGGTGACAAGCGGGCAGGTGACAAGCGGGCAGGTGGCAGTAGCAGGTGACAATAGAAGATGACATTAGAATGAGATCTTAGGAGGCATTCGCGTTCGACATTTGTGGACACATCAGAGGACTCTTTAGGCAACTCTCGTGATGTTTCCTGGTGGTTGGTCATCGAGCTCGGACTCAGATGTGGAGTATGGATACGATAGAGAGAGACCGCGGAGACGTTCGGATGGGCGACGTTGTGGTCGCGATGTTCTCGAGAGCTACAGTGATGGCGTCTCCACCACCGGCCAAGTATGGCTACGACTCTGGCGACAGCCGAGGCTCTCGTAACCTTTCTGGTGGGTTATGGCGAAAAAAGGGTAGACAGCGGCCCAGTTCACCAGAAGCTTTCGAAATGGAATCGCGGTTCGCACCGGGCGACGAACGGCGTTTTTCCGACAATGGCGCCCAATGTGGGGCCAGCTGTCGCGTAACCGAACGGCAAGTAGTGGATGATGATGATCTCTGATACGAGGGATCGAAAGAGACATTTCGTGATGACCACCAGGCGTTTGCGTATCTCAGTGACAACAGCGACGATAGATTGAAGTCTGACGAAAGGAAAGGTGATCCAAACTTGCTTGAGGAGCGGCGACCATTGAGACGGAAAATAAGCGAAATGCTTCAGGAAATCGAGCGTTCAGCTTCGATGGCGCATACAGTTCAGACGATGGGGAAGTTAGCGTCTTGGTTTGGAAGCATTCCTCAGAATCTTGGGGCTGTGAACGCTCAGCCACCAGCTGCGTCGTCACACGTTATGCCAAGCGGGGCGATGTCGTGCGATGTGAACGTTGTAGTCGCACGTGTTAGTCGCACGTGATAGTCGCAATGCCTTGCACTTGACCAACTGCAGGGTGACGAAGCCGCCGGCGCCGAAGCCTGTTGCAAAGCCTGTGCCACTGCTGTCCTTGATCCTATCATCGAAGTTCCTTCAGCCAGTGTGGATGGAATCTCCACGGGAGTGGAATGAACCCATCGTGCCACACAATATGAAAGATCGGAAGTCCCGCCCACCGATATCCAGTCACCATGTATACCCAGCGAAACTGGGCCAAAGTCTATCCGTCTAGTTAACGATCTCATAGAAGCCAATGACGTGACGAAGAGAGGGGATGGTTTAGTTCCCCACTGTCAAGCGTCATGTGAAGGTGACGCAGGAGCCGGTCGGTGTACCGGTGAGAGCTCCGTCTTTTTACGGAGTGGTACCGTCGCCGAGGTGTAGGCTCAGGGTCGAGGCGTTCGCGCGTTTGCGATCGTTGTAAGGGCAGGATGTTTGGATTCTGAAAATCAGCCACCCTGGGGTGAGGTGGGGCCCCGGAAGTCGACACGGTGCTGGGTTTTCCTTAGCGTCGGATGGATATGCTTGGGGTGAGGCTGGGCCCCGGAAGTCAGCCAGGTGATAGATTGTCGCAAAGGCAGGAGTCGAAGTCGGATGGATTTGTTGTGGGTGAGGTTGGGCCCCCGAAGTCCACCTGGAGATTTCTCTGCGAGGATCTGCGGTCGGAGAGGATAGGGTGAGAGCAGGCCTTGAAGCTGCTGGTTAGCGTTGGAGAAAGTGAAGAGGGCGTGAAATATACGAATCATTTCTCCCTGAATTAAAAAAGTTGCGAAGTCCTATGTTGCAGTGCCTACAATGCCACGTGTGTTTGTCCATTTGTTCCAGTCGGAATGCTGTTTATAAGTCGTGTATTGACGAATTTGCAGCTCCTTACTTGATACGCGGGTAGAACGACGCCTGAGCGTCGTTGCGTACATCAGCGACCGTGATGGCGCCACGACTGCGTGTCCTTGGCTGGGTGACATGTTTCCACAGTTGAAGAGCGAGGGCGTTGGAATGCGTTGCCGCTTGATGTCCGTGTTTCAATCCCACGTCCATTTGGCAAGCGAGGGCTCATTGGAGGCAAGTTGCCGCTGCGTTCCGCTTCAAGTTCGATCAGCGAGGGCTCGGTTAGTAAGAGTAGCCGCTGATGTGATACCATATGTCCATGTAGAAGGCGCAGTGATGTGTTAAAATTAGACTGAAGTCGATGCATCTGTGATGCGTTCCGCTGAAGCCTTGTGTCCCATGTCCACGTTGAGCCACGACTAGAGACAGCCTTGTCTCGTGACGATGAGAGGTCGCTGTAGGAGTCGTTCCAGAAAAATCCATGGTCCAGAGGTGTAGGCAAATCATCACCGGATAAGTTTGCAGAGAGCAGTTTTTATCGTCGAAATTTGTTCCCCTTTTGGCAACAGTGAGGGTGTTTGTGGTGGAACACCGGGTAAGGGTAGGCCATCGGAAGTGCACCCTAGTTTGTGCCGCGGCAGGCACATTTGTGCAAGTTGGCGCTGAGCCGGCCACCGGAAGTGGGCTCTAGTAGTAGGCTTGGCGAGGAATTTGCATTTCGAGTTGCGCGACGTTGGGATCGGTTGTGAAGGAAGCACGTTTGGTGTGCCCGTGCCTGGGCCGGATGTCCAAGCCCAAGCCTGATGACCCCTAGCGAATTAATTGTTATAAGAGGAGTCACGCTCCGTGTTCAGTTTCATTTCCCTCGTGAGTTTTTATTTATTTTATATCAGTTAATTCCAGTTAATTTCTCGGCCGGATGGTTGATAGCAGTCGCTGAGGTGGTAATTTTATTTTTTTTCTCGGCCGGATGGGTGACAACAATCACTGAGGTAGTTTTTGTTTATTCATTTTATTTTTGCACATTCATTGACAGCGGGCAGGTGACAAGCGGGCAGGTGACAAGCGGGCAGGTGACAAGAGGGTAGGTGACAGGCTGGCAGGTGACAAGCGGGAAGGTCACAAGCGAGCTGATGACAAGTGGGCAGATGACAGTAGCAGGTGACAATACAAGGTGACATTAGAATGAGATCCTAGGAGACATTCGCGTTCGACATTTGTGGACACATCATCCCCGCTCTCTCGCAGTCCTGTTTTATGTTGTCCATCCATCTCATCCTGGGGCGGCCCCTGCTCCTCTGCCCATGGACCCGTCCATGGAGCGCCGTGTTGGGAAATCTTTGATTTGGCATGCGCCGCATACATGGCCGAAATATGTGGTTTTTTTCTGCGCGATCGTATTGCATGATTGTGTTGCGCGATTGTATTACAATTTCCCTCGTTTCCGCTCTCCCTGATGACTGTGTTCCGCACTCTGGCCCAGTACGCAGTATATCCCAGTTATCCGTGTAAGACACGCCATCTCGAACACCAGCAGTCGTCTTTTCGTTTCTTCTTTCAATGTCCATGTTTTAGAATTATACAGTAACAAGCTGAGTACCAGAATTTCGCAGATCTTCACTTTGGCTGCTATGCTAATGTCCTTAGCTCCCCATGTTGTGTTCAATAACTGCATCACTCCGCTTGCCAGTCCAATTCGCTTTGTTATATCTGGCTCCGAGCTGCCTTCCGAGTTTATCTTACTTCCAAGATGCACGAAGTCTTCAACCTGCTTCAGGCCCTTTCCATCGAACGCTATAAATACATCGTTATTCATATAGTCCTAACTCATAGATCTAGGTTGAATTAAAATTGATATATTCCAACAAGCTGTGGTTTTCGTTACTCATGTCACCGTCAAATTTTTGATGGAGCCCGCATGTATAATTCTTTCGGAGTGTTCGATGTAAATTTATAGAGGTACATTACTCTAGTATTTAAAATAGTGAAGCATTCAAACTCCAAGAAAAAAGACTCCTGGATATCATGCCACCGCCAGAACACTCTGCTGAGCTTGCTTCCACAATGACCATGTAGTATAGTCTATTTCAGCTAGTCTAGGTTCCATATAATTACAAATAGTGGTGTGAAGCTCCAGGCGCCTACTATTAGTAATATATACCTTTCTACGAATACCGAATAAAAAGTTATACGAATGCGTGTGCACCAATTTTTGAAAGAGCATTTCAAATGCTGTACTTCGATCCATCCCATACCTGAAGAAGATTTACCGCGTCGGTCTTGAGTATCTAGGGCAGTGGTTCCCAGCGTTACCTGCGGGTAAAAATTTGCACGCTGACACTCGTAAAATTACCCGCCAACCATATAGCAATACGGAAAAGAAATTGCGAGGTTTGCGTTCTTCACAAAGCGTTAGAGGCTTTTTCTAACGGCAAAAATATTTTCAGCTGATAGTGTGCGTAAGTATTGATCATTGTCAGAGCAGTAAATATTGCTCTAACGTAAATATTGGAGTTTCTATGACTGGGTTACATTACTACAGAGGTTATATTTGGGTTGCAGTGGACAACGTCATGTTACCACTCCCCGCGTGTTTGGAGGTCGCAACCTTTAGTGGATACGAGAGGTAGCGCTTTCCACCTCTCTTATCATTATATGTGAGCTTGAATGGACGCTGAACGAGGTTGGGGTGGTTCGTGAATCGGGAAAAGTTTATACCGTGTGTTGCCTGAAGGTGCAACCTCACCATCGTCTTAGTTAACAAACTGTTCCACCCTTTAATCGACGAGTGGAAAAAAATGCCTTCGCTTGCGCTGTTAAAACAACCGTAGTGGGCAATTAAGGTTTTCTGCGTCTGCAGCCAAGCACTTATACTCATATACTCAGAGGTCACCTGTTCAGTCTGGGTCATATTTTGGTCAGTAATGCTCGTCAGGATGTTTGGGGGTCGGCAGAACTGGGCGGTCCTGAAACTGGCAGCAGGCGTCAGAGTTTGAGAAACCAGAGCATAGGGGCGAAGACCCTTATCCATGTCGAACTCAAGCGTTTAATCCCCCCTCCCTTGGACTGGTCTCTGACATGCAACTTCCCTATGGAACTGTACTAGAATGGCCTGTGGCCTATTTCTTAAAGCGTACCAACATTCAAATTACGGCTTTATTTGCCGTAGCGATGTCTTAATTGATCGAAGTTGGACGATCATTTATCATGGACGCCATTTTTGTTAAGAAACTGAACGGAGAATCACATCATCGATCACTAAAAAACGCAACTGTCCATAAGCTTTTTCGTTAGGTACCATTATAATGACAGAAATCCTCCGCCGGCCTATGCGTAGCATTGAGCTATCATTTTGCAGTAAACTACACTTACCCTGTGCCTGCACTGTTTCCAACTCAGTAAATTTAGTTAATGAATTAATTCTACGCTAATTTAGCTGTATTCGACGATTATAATGCCTCATACTATGCATTTCATTAATATACAAGGTTTTAGGCAGATTGAAACAATTCAATTTTAACTGCAATTACCGCTTAATTATTTTTGGTCATTTTCTATTGCTAGTAATATTCGTCTCGGGTGACATTTCCCTGTGGTCCCACTGACTTTTTGGCACATTTCTATTTTTGGCAATGTATTTCGCACTATTGCTCCTCGCGAGGTTTTGATGTGACCCAAACCCCCCTAATATCTGCAAAAAAGTTTAGGATGTTTTCTGCCCCCTGTATATATTCGCAATTTTTTGTGGCCCTATTAACTTAGCGTTTTACGAATTCTGTGAAAATAGGCTTTTCTAGATTTTTGCCTATAACGCTGGTACGGTTGGGATTTTTATTATTATTTTTTTATTATTATTTTTTTTTTCAAAATTTGTGCGTACTGCAAAAAAAAATCCGTTCGGGAGGAGTGCAGTAGTGAAGTTGAAGTTTAAGTTGAAAGTTGATTCAAATAAATGAAAATATCGCGCATTCAAATACCTCTGCGCGTTCCCCTCCATCCTAGATACCCTAAGTCACACAAATATAAATCTGGTACCCTCGTAGAGCCAATCTATTTTCCCATCAATACATATGTATTATATTGTTGCGCTGGCAGTATTTTTATATCATTTTTCGCTTTGAAGTGCACGCAATATTGTTACGCCAAGTACCGTACGATTATGTTAGAGCAAACTTAGACCAGTTTGGGCCTATTTGCAATCTTTGAAAATACCTCACCACCTGTCATATTTCACTGCCGATGTGTGTCGGAGGTGAAGCGCAGCTTGTGGGTTGGTTTTGAACACCAGGCGGAGGTCCTGATTTGTTCTGAGAATTCCCCTGATTTGTCGGAGCGATTTTACTATTGATTTCTGGATTCTCTTGGCTCCCGGCCTCTCCGACGGTCTTCCGTTGCCTTTCCTTGGAACTATCTCGGCCAGTTAGGCAGTTCCCCCTTGTGTCGTATGTCGTTAGGACCGGAAGCGCCTCCCCTAAATTTTGATGGGGTTCGTTTTTGGGCCCCTTGCGATTTTTGGGCGCACGGGCCGTTTTTATCCGATGGCCTTCCTTTAGATATTCACAACACTTTATTATTTTTTTGTGTGTAAGGCAAATCTCTAATTTTCATTGCTCCGTGGCCGTAGTCACGTGGTCGGTCTCCGAAAAAGTATATAAGAGCGCGAGGCGTTCGACTCCTGGACCAGCATTTAATACCGCTCAGAGCGTGAAGCTGCGTCAGTCGTAATGGTAGAGAACTTAGCATTACAGGTATAGAGGGGAAGGGGTGAAAATCGTCGTTGCGTGACCGGTACTTGACTTAGTCGATTTTACCTTGCAGAAGCGTTACCGATCATTTCAGATAGTTGCAGGTTTTGTCCGATTTCGTCGTTTACAGGTTACGCAAAAGGTCGTTTACTCGAATGTACCGGTCACGCACAAGTACCGGTTACGCCAAAGTAGAGGACACGCAAAAAGTACCTGTCACGCAAAAGTTGTGGTCGGAATATATGGAGATATATATAGGTATATATATATACATATTTCTATATATGCCCCCATCCTATTGCGTGACCGGTACTTTCGTGTGACCGGTACTTTTGAGTGACCGGTACTTTTGCCTCACCGGTACTTTTGCGTGACCGGCACTTTCAAGTGATCGATACAATTGCCTGACCGGTACATTCACGTGACCGGTACTTTTGCGCGACCGGTACTTTCGAGTGACCGACCCTTTGCGTAGCCTGTAAACGACGAAATCGGACGAAACCTGCAACTATCTGAAATGATCGTCGCGCTTCTGCTAGGTAAAATAGACTAAATCAAGGATCGGTCACGTAACGACGATTTTCCCCCCTCCCCCTTTATACCTGTAATGCTAAAATCTCTGCCATTACGACTGACACAGCTTCGGCCTCTGAGCTGAGCTGTTTCAAATGCTGGTCCTTTACTCAAACGCCTCGCGCGCTTATATATTTTCCGGAGACCGACCACGTGACTACGGCCACGGGGCAATGAAAATTAGAGATTTACCTTTTACACAAAAAATAACAAAGCGTTGTGGATATTTGAAGGAGGGAAAAACGGCCCCATCGGAGAAAAACGGCCCGTGCGCTCAAAAATCGCAAGGAGTCCAAAAAATAATGCCTCCAAAGTATAGGGGAGGCGTTTCCGGTCCTAACGGTATACGACACATCAGGGAACTCGCCTAACTGTCCGAGATAGCTGCAAGGAAAGGGAACGGAAAGTCGTCGGAGAGGCCGGCAGCTATAAAAGTCGGAAATCAATAGTAAAGTCGCTCCGACATCAGGAAAATCCTCAGCACAGGACCCCCGCCTGGGGCTCAAAACCAGCCTGCAAGCGGCGCTCCACCTCCTACACACATCGGTATATATGACGGGGGTGAGAAATTTTCAAAGATTGAAAATAGGCCCGAAATCGCCTAGGGTTACGCCAACAGCACCGTAAGGTACTCGGCGTAAAAATAATGCGTTCACTTCAAAGCGAGAAATAATATAAAAATACTGCCAGCGTAACAATATACTTTATACACAGCGATGGGAAAATATATTGGCAACCTGGGGGTACCGGATTTATATTTCAGTAATTTAGGATGGCTATGATGGAAGGAAACGCGCAAAGGTATTTGAATGCGCGTGAATGTTTTTATCTATTTGAATCAACGGCCATAGCAGATGATCATAAAACATCACAGCACATTTGTAAAATGACACATTTTCACCTCCGTCGGCTATTTGCAATCAGAGTTCGCGATAAGTGCGATAAGAAACACTGCGAAATAGGTCAACCAGTGTCTCTCAACTTTCCCAGCGTCATAGTCAAAACTCTAGAAAAGTCCATATTAACAGAGTCGTAAACAAAGTTATGACGGCCACAAAAATCCTGAAACCAATGTAGGGGGCAGAATATATCCTAAACTACGTTTAGAAGTGTTAAGGGGGTCTCGGTCCCACCGGAAACCCCCGAGAAGCAATCGTAAAAAATACAATGTCAAATGTAGAAACGTGCCAAAAAGTCCGTGGAACCACACGGAAATGTCACTTGAGACGAACATCACTAGTAATAGAAACTTTCCAAAACAAGTTGGAGAATTCTCATTACCAAAGTCAGATCATTTGAAGCAGCCTATAACTTTATAAATTAATTAAATACGGTAGTAAAGCATATAAAATCGTTAATAGCACTAAGAAGGCCTGTAATCACGTCATACACAGTATTTAGTGAACTTATAGCGAATCTATGCGCCCTTAAGGCCACAATTGATTAATAGGCCTGCGGCAGATTTTTGTCATTGGAATGGTTCCTAACGAGAAAGCTTATGGCCAGTCACATTTTTCCGTGATCGAGAATGTGGTCATTCGTTAAGATTTTCAACCATAATGGCGTCCGTGGTAAGCGACCGTAAAACTTCGATCGATTGTAACATTGCGGCGGTAAAAAAGCTATAGTTTTAGTGTAGGCACGCTTTAAGAAATAGGCCATAGGCCGTTTTCATACGCTAGCTTAGTTTTAACGATGACATTAGAACGAAGAAATAATAGCGATATTGTACTGTAAATGAAAGCGTTATAGTCTCTCAAAAATGTAGCTAATCCTCCAATGTGCAAATTCAAGAAAAGAAAATAATTAATTCAAACCGTAGTCGTAAAATTAGTCAATTCAAACCGTAGAAAGTAGCCAGTGCTATATAAGATGGGGGATCAAAGCACTAACGCTTTCAATAAGACTACGGTAATTAAGCTAAATTGCCGAGCGTCATTACTGCGGGCTTAACATTGTGTTTCGATTGACAATGTTCGGCGATAGCCCATGAGGGCACGGAACGATCCGGACAACGACCCCACCGAATCGTTGGGGGAACTATGCGAACTTTTCTATGTAGAGGATCCCAAAAATTTGCTGAAGAGACAGGTAGAAAATCGTTTCAGGAGAGAGCTTGCTGTAGGAATTACAACAAAAACACTGAGGATAAAAAACATTTCAAAGTGTCAAAAAAAGGGGAACTAGGGAATAAATCTCCTACTAAGTAACGTGTTATTTATACGACCTCTCGTCATCTGACGACGAAGTCGTTTTTAAACCCCCACCTAGCGCGGTGGTAACCCCGAAAAGGGAAGCAGCAGCCCAACAAGAGGCAGCTCATCAATTTCGGTGATCCACCGGCGACATTAGCTTATTCGGGGACGGAGATTTTTCTTCACTTTCATTTTCTGACTTTGTAAAACCCGATTGGCCCGTTTTTGAACCAATCGGAGCAAACCGACAAAGGTCCCCTTTTTCACTGAGGAGCGTGAACCGCCTCCACACACATCGTGCATCAACAACAAGGGACCTAATGCTACCGGCCCAAATTGACAAGATTGTCCCCTCAACTGGAACCTCGTCCGCAGCAGCAGCACGAGCAGCAGGAGCAGCAGGAACAGCAGCAGCAGCAACAGCAACAAGGTCAGCAATTCCCTGAAGCAGTACGCCCAGTACAAGCACTATTACTGTACTTTTGCAACCAGCCCAAGTACTCTTGCAACCAGACCAGATACATGCATCTCCGGTACTACCTCTTCCACTAATACCTCTCGCCGCACTACTACAGCCTGTGCAAGTTTTTCCCGAACCACTACCAGCTCAAATGCTTTCTATTCGACGACTAATTCCCGGAAATGGCAGCAGCCCTTATACCATCCTCATTCCACGGGTGTAGCGGGGAGGATAGCCAAGTCTGGCTTGACACTGCTTCACTGTATGTACAAAACCAACGTACCGCCAAGGAACGGGCCAATATAGCCCTGTTGGGGATCTTGCTCAGAGATGGTGCTAAAAGCTTGTTTAGAGGTTTAAACATCATGGACCCTGTAGGGGATGGTCTTGTAAACTCACCAGGCGCAATATATAATTTAGCTGCCTTCAAACTGGCGTTCATAGCCTAGTTTGAACGGGACAAAGCCGATCTGTGAAGGAAGCAAGCCTCTATTTTCAGTTAAAACAATTAAACGGGCAAACGTCTGAAGATTTCTTGAATAAGCTGCAGGAAATCGCAGGTCGCGCCAGGGCCAACGCCGAACAGGTGCTCGCAGCAGCAATCGGGGGGCTGCGCGAGGACGTAAAGATCTTTTGTCTGCCGAAAGAGCTGGCGAACTTGCGCGACTTCAAGAAATGGGCGAACATACACGACACCCATTCAACTGCCAAAAACCACCGACGTAAACGACGCGGTCGGTCGCCTAGAGAAAATCGTCAAGCGTTTGCACATTCTTGCAGCATCACCAGCCTCACAACCGGCGACACAACGCCGCCAGTAGCCGCGCTTGTACTTTGACAAATCAGCGATTAGATTTCCAATGCGATACAGCAACTCACCAGAGCCGGAGTTCAACGAGCTGGGGGGGAGCAAATGGCGCAACCAGCCCATCGACCGGGTACCAAGGGGGAGAGGAGACTGACGCGGACGCGGTCGCGGCGTGTTCAACGGCCCAACTCCGGTGCCAACCTTCAACCGTCAATCAGGTTCATACGAGCTTTGTGGTACTAGCAGTGCACGGCCTTACGTGCCGGTTTACAATTATGTGTCTTTGGGTAACTATCAAAGCAAGCACCCCCTCCCAGAGGATGTTATTGTTGCGGCCGTGCCCATGCCAGAGGCCAATGCCAGGCAGCAGACAGCGTATGCTCTACTTGCAACAAGCCAAACTACTGGGCTCCGGTGTGCCATAGCCCACCGGCGCGGCGATTTTGACGGGGCCCAGGCCGACGGGCAGAGCTCAAGCATGAGCAACGGTTGGGGGCAGAGACCGCCCAACCAAACGGACACTTGACTTTTGTGAACAGTGTAAACGATGAGCAAAGGGAACAGAAGATTTTGACCGGGGAATTAACGACACCAGTATATGCTTCGGGTTAAAATTTGCAATAAAAAATCTTCATACGAATTTTGTCACGTTAGATTTAGAGAGGCGCTTGTCCATTGTAATCGTTCAGTACGTTAAGCAAAAGGCCTAGACACCCACAAGCTTCAAAAGGGGGAACTGACTCAAATTATTTTAGCAAATTGACAGAGTTACCTCATTACTTCTAAGGTCCGACTCAAAATGCAAATCGGAGGGTTGACTATTTTTGAATGGGTCCTTTGCGTGACAAATTTATCGCATCAGATTATACTAGGACTACGTTTTATGCGGAGCAATGGGGTGAATTTGCTGAATGATAAAAAATTCCTTCAAATTAAGACGATAAAAATTCCTTTCATGTCAATGAAAGACTACCTGAGCGTCGCGGTGGTGATAGCCGCAACGGTCATACCTCCCATGACCACTTTAACTGCAAGAGTAAAATCTAGAATTTAAATGAATAATATTCCTTTCAAAATGATCCCACTCTCGAACCCAGTAAAGAGGGTAATGATTCAACTTACCCCAATTGTGAAAAATGGAGCACACTGTGTACTTTCTAGAAACAACACCAATTTCACAGCCAGGTTATACCCTAATATACAAATTGGATACACGGTTCGCATCCAAAACGTCAATATCCCGCCAGTGGCGATCGGAGACACCTAAATCGTAAGCGGCGCTCGTGACGTTGCAGAGACGAGTGTTAAAATAGGATGCCAAGTTAATAAAAACCACATCGTCCACATGGATCCCGTGCAGGTCGACCGAGGTCGGCCAGGCCAACTAAACGTTGTGACAGCAGTCGCAATAAGTCAGTTAAAGCACAACCGGCCCAGCAGAACTGATGATCAAAGTTTTGTCAGTACAGCGGAACCCGAGGGACCGACTGAGACACCGGTTCATGAAAACCCATCGACCGAACCCGGTTTACCCGGTAAACGGACGTTGAATGAGTTAGGATTGGACATGGGTAAATGCAGCATACCGAAATCCAAAAAAACCAAAAATTTCTGATTTAGTAGAGGAGTACTCAGACGTGTTCGCCTTGGACAAATCTGAGGTTTCAGAATGTGTTTTAGGAATGCTAAAACTTAGACCGTAGGAAACCAACTTAAAACTGTTCACAGCCAGAATCTATCCGCAATCAAGCGCAGATGGAGCCAAAACTGATGTGACACGTGAATGATGTGTTTATATGCGGTTTTAGTGAAAGGACCACGTCACTCTTTAGCTCCCCGAGTTTTTTGGTGGAGAAAGCCAAATCTCCAGGAGAAAAGAGACTGGTTTTTGATTTGAGAGAGCCTAAAAAATGTTGAAGCAAGACATGGAGGCACGACGTACCGACCATACCTGAAATAATTTACAAAATAGGAAGCACCAAGTCAAAATTTTATACCAGTTTGGATTTGGTGGCAGCTTATAATCAAATTATTCTGCACCAAGATTCCAGGCAGTACACTGCTTTCTACTGTACCAAGGGCTGTGTTATGTGGAAAAGGCCACACTTTAGGTTAATCAATTCCGGTTCGGGCGCGTAATTGACATGGATGGATTGATTGGGACACAGGTAGCCGAAAACTTTAATTGTCGTGATACAATTGGCCTTTGGCGGCTTCACTTGCAGCTCCTGTCTACGCGCTGGCCTTATCGTCATTATTCATAAATATCGGAAGTCAATATTATCGATGTCGCACAGACATCGATAAAACTAGATGGCTCACTGCGAAAGTCTATCGACCGCACAGTTAAACGTAGCTAACCTCGCATGTTCAACAAAATAGTTCCTCTTTCGTCAAATATAGCACGTGCTCACAAATATTTAAATAAGCTAGCCACAGCGTTAAACTAGCGTCGTGCTAACAAGAATAACACTCTTGGCCTACATGTGCAGTAATCAAATGGATGGCATAGATATTCACTCCAGTTTATGGGAAACATTCATGTAGTAGCACTGATAACTACTGTGCACTGTGTCGCTGTGAACCATTATAGTCCACTAGATCTAGTGACTGACTGGGAAATTTTAATGGCAATGCACAATGTCTTGGGATATCGGTATTTTGTGCACAATAAATCAAATGATATTTAACAAAATCCAAGCAAAATGGTCATAAAATTTATTCTGAGATGTAAACCAAAATTTAAAAATGTTAATAAAATATGTAATGTAAATAAAATGAAGTGTGAAATTAAGTATATTGTCAACCATGTTATTATTCTGCACTGATATAACGCCTGATTAAGCTGATTTTAAGAGCTTCGTTAATGTAATCCAAAAGCTTGCATAGTACAAATTAGCCTAGTGACTGCAAAATAGCTTAGAAAACGAATAGCTGAAAAATACTACGGTAACTAGGCCCTAACTGTGACAGTTGTACCATGACTTATCGCTGATTAAGATGCCTACTAATCAATGAGCCTCAGTCTGATATATGCTACAACAATAACTCTCAATTTAGAATTTAATTTTTTTGGCCTAAATCCACAAACAGATATAACTCCACACTTTAGTTCACACTATCTAAAAGTCCACGGCCTTCACGGCTCACTAAGAATTTAGGTCTGATTTTACCTATACATCATTTTTAGAATTTAGGTCTACTTGCATATTTCACGCAGTGTAGGCCCATAGGCTATGAACTATTGCTTAGGCCCTTAGGCCTACGCTACAAAATCTCATCGAGCTGGAGATAGTAACTTTCACATTGATTTGTTGCAATAATTATTTGTTTTAGGTCTTGACTACCTCCTATTGCAACTGTACAGGCATTTTACTGTAACAGTGCTCATCGGTAAATTTGACATGCACAGGCCTTGCGTAGACAGAGCGTAGATATTATCTGAGAGTGAAGCCACCAGCGGCCAATTGCAGCACGACAATGTGAGTTTTCCGCTCTCTGTGTTCCAATCAATCCATCTTTGTGAACTACGCGGCCCGGGCTTAATGTCAAGCGTCGCTGAGACCCTCGATCTTGATCCAGAGCTCTTTTCTACGTGAATGTGTATGTGGACGATTTAATCCTGTACACGCCTACGTTTGAGTTACATATGAAGAAGTTGAAAAATATTTACAAAGTATTCAGAGCCGCAAATTTCAAATTGTCAACGCAAGAGTCAAATGTTTTCCGAAAATCGGTCGACTTCGTCAGACGTAGCTTTTCCGATCAGGGGGTGGGACCCAAAGCCGAAAAGTTGACGGCAATATATGAAATTCTAGTACCACAAAACTAAAAAGAGTTGAAAAGTTGTCTCGGACGTTCCTCATACCATAGTAGGAGAAACTCTTTATAAAGTTTAAGAGTATGCCACTTTGCGCATAAAAAGTGAGATGCTTACAACAATAGCTAAATCAAGACACTCCTCTTTCATGGGAACAGAGGCACAACGACGCCTTCCTAGAGGTGAGGTCGTTGCTTCAAAATATAGCAATGTTGGCGTACCCTAACAAATCAGAAACAGGTGGGATCTTCCACCTAACAACCGACACTAGGCAGACCGCTGTAAGTTACGTTCCAACTCAAGTTCAGCGCCAGCCTGATCACGAAATATTAATAACCCGCGGAGGACGCACATTGCTCAATGTGGAGACACGATGGCCAAGGATTCACTTGGATCATTTAGCCGTTAAGGCGTTAGACGTTGGGCGTTAAGGGTTATCGCCATTATTTTGTCGGCCGACAGGTAGTGGTGAGAACCGATGGCATATTAGTACTCTGGATTAAAGAATTAAAGAAGTCCAAACATGGATCATTGTTCAGATGGGGCTTGCATTTGGATCAGGTATCATCTTTGTCTCTTGAGCACGTACCCCGGGCGGCTTAACTTGCTCGCCGATTGTTTGAGCCGCAAGTCGTGTGAATCACCTCAGCCGCTCAACGCGAAGGAAGCGGAATTGTTAGCTGATGATATGGTCTGTGTCACGGTTGCAGAAATCAAGCCGGATGATGACTGGCTCAAGTCGACGGAAGCACAGAGCGCAGAAGGTGATGAAACCGAATATTGGTGTTCTGAGTGTTGCAGCGGCTGGGGATGCAGTCGGAACCCTATCGATGAACCGTTGTGGTGTGGCATACATTCGCAAGAAAGCGAAGCAGTGGAGACAGATGTACCAAGTGATGGGGATAAAGATCGTTCCAGGTTCACGTCAGTGAAGGAAGAAGATGACGAAACAGAAAAGAACAATGAATGTTGTGTGATTGATTTTTCCTCATTGCGCAACTGCTTATCCTATAATCATCAGGATAAGGTAAGTAATGTTCAAGCGACAAATCTATGTGTAAAATAGTAGGTAAAGCCCATATTCCGGGTTGCAGCAATAGTAACGGTGCCGGGTGACCCAGTGGAAAGGGTAAGTGACGAAGAGACCTCAGAAACAAGGGACAAGAATAAGTCAGTCATTTCAACAGCAGCCGAAGTCACAGGTAAGCTAGAAGATTTACAAAAGAAAAACAAACACTGGGGCGCATTAATCCATTTGCTAGTAACCGGTGAAATACTGGCTAACAACGATAAGTTGTGTCGCAAGTTACTAATGGAAAAGGATTGGTTTTACCTGAGTGACCAACAAGTTTTTTGCCAAGCCCGGTTCATAAATCGTAAAAAGGTTTAAATTCACTAACGTGCTATTCGAAAAGCATGAAATTGTCCTCATACCAGATGCGCTGGTTGACGAAATCATGCACGCGTACCACGATGTAGATCATTATGGAATATCAAGACTGTCAGAAAGCCTTAGTCGCAAATACTATTTGATAGTTTCCTTCATCGGGTGCATGGCTTCGCGAACAAATGCCCGGTATATGCCAGAGGTAAGCCACACTTATCTTCACGCGCAAGGTTGGGAGAGATCTTGGTCGCTCACATGCAGGGAGACATATATTGTAACGAGCCGTCGGTCCAGCGATTGCGCGAGCCGTCTGCCGGCGGCGCGCGGGCTACGACCGTCAGGCGTCTCGGTGGAGGACTTCGGGTCCCTTGTTCGATTTTGTACTCAGTAGTTTACTTCCATTGCTACCGGTTCACTTTTGTGGCTGCCGCTTCACTTTTGTGGCCACCGGTTCACTTTTGTGGCAACAGGTTCACTTTTATGGCACTGGTTCACTTTTGTGGCGACCGGTTCACTTCGTTGCCACCGGCTTACTTTTGCTGCCATCGGTTCACTTTTGTGGCCACCGGTTCACTTTTGTGGCCACCGGTTCACTTTCGTGGACAAGAGTGAACTGGAGTGGGCCGCGGTTGGCTTTTAAGTTGGCCGGGAGTTAACCGAGGCACACTTTCGATGGACATGTGATTCCTCTAGCAATCCCGATCACGGCGGGGCGGGGGCAACTTCCTCGATCTAGGTGGAGATGGAAAGGGTTCTCAACCTCCACGGGAATGACTGGGGAAGTGGCAGGGCTATTACAATGACGGGAAAGCCAATATTTTGGTCCTGTCAGTAATGGCCTACAGTTTTAGCAGTACGATATTGAAAGTGGTCTTATTTTACGCCTAATTTTCCAAATCGAGTCTGGATTTTAGCAGGGGGTATGTGGGCTTGGTGTAGGGAGCTATTGGAACTAATTTTGGAACGAAATAATGGAGGTTTAGGTAAATATATGTCATGAGTACAAAATGAAACCACGAGAGCTTACACGCGTCCGACTTTTTTTTCCAGCAACCAGAAAAAAGAATTGTAATACGAACTAAAACTGAGGTCTAGCACCTGCAACAATAATCAGCTCATCGATAACGAAAAGTCAGGTCACTAGGCCAATCACTAAAATTACTATTACAAATAGAAGCAATCATAGGCTAATTTAGCAATAATTAAGATACTAAAATAATCCTAATAAAGCAGTCAGTTGTCAAACATCAGCACTTTCCAAGATTAAAAGGCCTAACTAGGCTTAGAATTAATAACGATAGTGCACACCCATAGCTCTCAATGACTACAAGCAATATCAGTGCATATAGAATTAGGCTTAGCTAATATTTTCACCACAGTCACGTTTCAATAGTCAAATATGAATAAAGTAAATTGCTGTAAAAGCCAGCAGGCCCAATTAAAATCAATGTCATCGTCGGACTGAAACGTTTGGGGGACGCCTCACCTTAACACTTTCCCCTTTCCCCTGTGTCTTTGCTGAGCTCCCCCTTCTTTTATTTTGCCTTGAACTTGCGTCAGTGTATCGTGGTGACCGGGGCGGTGGCGATCGAATCGTTTCGACCGCGGTCGAACAGAGGTTAAGTTGACCGCGATCGAAAGGGGGTCGACCGCGGTTGTGGGTGGTTGGCACTGCGCCAGCTGCAGTGAGCCAATTTGACGACGTGGTGGCTAGATAACGACTGGGGGAGGAGTAACGGACGCGGGAGATGTCAGGATTGGGTGAAAGTTATGATAATCTGGAAACGGATTATTTGATTGAGCAAAAAGGGATCAAGGGGGGGGCTTGGGCACGACGCAGCACGAAGCGCCACGCCCTCAGGAGGAAGTCGATGTCTGGGGATGGATAGAGAGACAGAGGGGTAGGGGAATCAGCCGGTTTTGACAATTAAAGATAGCTGTACGATTATTGTCACAAGGAATTGACAGGTAGTTAGTGTCTTGAGCAGTCAAAAGAACTATATAAAGTTATTGATATTTCTAAAGAGTTTGGGGAGATTGTGCGTTGAGTGAGTGTACCAGGAGTCTGTCGCCGGATTGTTTTCGTGCTGGATTGCTTGCACATTGGATTATTTTCGAAATCTGGATGGATGCTGTGATGGACGTATTGCGGGCAGAACTACACGAATTTGTAGGCTGGCCGGGTAGACTGTATTGTGTCTAGTACAGCCGCTTGGGGAGGGGGTCTTGGGCTTGCTATTATTACAGTGCTTGCTATTATTTGGTGTGAGAACTCGGAGTAAATTTTTCTTCCATCGGAGAAA
>JAQIWG010002775.1:0-19483 GCA_034695025.1 Chamaedrilus cognettii | reverse complement strand
GCTAGACACTCTGCAGACGTGCAACCTAGTGCTAGACACTCTGCAGACGTGCAACCTAGTGCTAGACACTCTGCAGATGTGCAACCTAGACCTAGTGCTACACACTCTGTAGACGTGCAACCTAGACCTAGTGCTAGACACTCTGCAGACGTGCAACCTGGGAAGGTCTGCCTCCCCCGCTCCCAGAAAAGTTACCATTGACTTATGGGCTTGCCCCCGCTGCTCTTTGTGTAAATAAAACCTTTGCCCCCCTTGCTCTGATGAAATTAAGAATATAGCCCCCCTGATTTATGGAAAGTAAAGCCGTTGCCCCACCTGCTTGGTGTGATGTGCTGATTAAATAGGGAAAAAATGGATAATGACTGTTAAGAACGACTTGAAAAAAATTCTGTCAGCACCCCTCCCCCCCGTCGCGACGGAAAAACGGGAACTGTAGATAGGGCGTAAAAGGTCTGCCCCCCTGCAAAAAATCTTTGCCCCCCGCAGAGTATGTTTACGCTACGGGGCTGTTGGCAATCCTTTTAGGAAAGAGAACTAGTCTGGCATTGAGTATTTAGTATTAGCCTAAGCCGTAATGATTTCATTGCTTAGGGTAATTCTGAGCTCTCGGCAGAGCATGCTTGCTGTATTAACTATGTTTACCGCGCATGCAATCTTTATTGTGAACTGATTCGTGGACTGAAAACTGTTTTCTGTATTAAGGAGTTGAAGAGAAATTTAAATGTGCCATATAAGTTATTCCAATAGTTGTTTTGCAGAAATTTTTTGGCATCGATGTCTATTACAAACATGCCTATATTATGTTAAAAGGGCTAAATTGTATTATTTGACTTCGTCCAATCATGACACGTACATGAAACGCCCTCGTATGAAAAAAAATTATATTTTTCGGGTCCGTTGTAAGTCAGCGTTCTGAAATATTTTGCTCGTCTAAAATCCGAATGCGAAGTTTATCTTATGAACGTTCGAATATTGCGGGGGTTCGCATCCACATTTTTTATGAATTTAACGAGGGTTCCAATCCCCCAGACCAATCGGAGTCTCTGACTTGCGAGGGCTCAATTACGCTGCGTTGGCTGGCCGCCCACGAGATCGTTTATGCTTGCGTAGTCTATTACTTTATGGTTGTCATGAGTTGTTACCATTGGATACCTGGTATAGAGCTAGCAAGTGGTTCGGTCGCGTAGCATTCCTTTAGCTTTTAAAGTCTCGGGGGGCTTGAAGGAATGAATTCTGAGTGCGTGTCTTTTGTTGATGCCAGATCTAATGCAAAACCAAATTGACTATAGTATGAGGGGTGTTCAATGTCCCTAACGGTAGTCTTAGGAAATTGTTTTTTTTCTTTCGCTAAAAAACTATAGTAAAGAACTATTGTAGCGCCTATTGTATTGTATTGTATTGTAGTGTGTGTAGTGTAGTGTTTTGTATTGTAGTGTAGTGCATTGTATTGTATTGTATTGTATTGTATTGTAGGCTATATTTTGAGGGGCATAATGCAAGATTTATGTATGCTCCAAAAAACTGAGCGAAAATTAATGCATTACGCCAAAAAACAGAGTTGGGTTACTGCTATGCAATTTTGTGAATGGCGTTTATTAAAAAAATACATTCGTGACTACAAAACCAATAAAAGAAAACTTTTATTTGCGTGGAGTTTTGCCTCCCCCCTCCCCTACAGCGTTGCTAGTGCAACAATGCGACCTTTGCTGTTCGGCATAGTACCGGCTGAATGGCGTCACTTCTTGACTTTGTTTGTTGGCGCCAACAACGCGTATCGTGTTCTCTTATTATAAATTGTTGATTTGTGACTGAGCTGATTGAATTTGTTGTTAGACATAAAACCTTTTCGTAAGCGTAACTTAATCATCGTGTATAGTAATATAATCAATCAACGTTTCAAAGGTGAGCTTGAACAAACACTGTATTAGCTTACGTGCGCGTTTCTTCCCGTTTTATTTAATTTTTCTTTCAATTCAACTCAAATATCTCAAGTGTCCTGCTGGCTAACGAGTACCGTCTTGCAAAACTGATTGGCTACGTTTGTGACCTGGTTATTCTAAATCGTACGACAGTATCCAAGAGTACTAGGCCTCGTTACCTGATACGGGGCCTCGCCTAAAAGAGATGCGATTTTGAAAGAAAGAAAGCTGTCAGCTAGACGAGCATTCGGATCCTTCAAGGCCTATTTCGTGCTCGAAGCAATTATTGCTCACATAATTTGAACAGTAGACCTGATACAGTAGGCCATTAAACGTACTGGTTTTTTTTTACAATAGATATGCCGGTACCAAAATGCTGCAGCAGTCTCTTTTGTACAAAGACGGAGCATTGTGCTGTTGGCCTACACGTGCATTCAAATAGGCCTAGTCGATAATGTTTATCGCCTCTCATGCTGTACTGTAGGCTAAACTTCTTCTTGCTTAGCTTAATTTTGACATTGGTAGAATTAACGAACTTGCGCCTAGCATATAGCCAACTAGCATATAGCCAACTAGCATATAGCCTACTAGCATATAGCCAACTAGCATATAGCCAACTAGCATATAGCCTACTAGCATATAGCCAACTAGCATATAGCCAACTAGCATATAGCCTACTAGCATATAGCCTACTAGCATATAGCCTACTAGGCTAATATAAAGTACTCTATGACCTTTGTTAATTACGCATTCAGTTGTGTGAGTCATATAACAAGACTGCAGCATACTAGGCAAGCCCGTTGCTGCTTACGACCTCTTCAGTATCGCAACCTAACGTTTAATGACATGTCGCGTGTGTAGACGAGCCGCTCGGCTATGCAAGCAAATATTCGTCGCAGGCGCAGTCGGCATTCTAATGCCAGGAACTGACTCGCTAGTGCTTTAGCCTTGATACGGCCTTGAGTTCACCCATAAAGTCAATTTTGGCCGAGCACTAAAAATTTGCCAACAGACACTCCGTTGACAGGCTTGATATAGTTATGGTAGGCATATAGCTGATTCGATCGATAATTCCATTGCTGACACTGACTAGGCCCATCTTATCTATAGGAGCCTAGGCCTAGATTGCGATTAAAAATGAAGAATAATGAGATTTATGAAAATGAATAAATCTTATAAGTCTTAGTTAATGGGCTTACTTTCTTATTGGTATTCACCATCGCGAGTCAACCTCGAGTTGACTCAATCGGCGGATTGAGTGACGTCACGCTAGGCGTGAAAGATTGACACCCGTCGCTCTCAACTCTCCGATTAACCAACTCGAGGTTAACTCGCAATGGTGGGTACCAATATTAGATCTGCCTAATCTAGAGGCGCTAGCAATTTCTCAACAATTACAGCCCACGATAACTATGATTACAGCTTGATATGAATCAATCCTATAATCAATCCTAATTTTTAGCCGAATTAAAATCATCCTATCGATTCTTGATGTTACTTTATTTGTTCTGATGTTAGGATCTGCAATGGCGTCATATTTGCAACACACCGAGAATAGGCCTGTCTATGGCTCTTAACGTTAGCGAGGGGGGGTCGTATTGAAGCGTTCCCCTGCGGGAACCCTACGATCCTTTTGATTCGTGCTATTAGCCCGTCGTAGCCTATTTCTGATTTAGTATACTTTCCTGGTTAAAACAATGCTGATTCAATAAAGATGACGATGATGATCCTCGCTGTTAGCTATACGTGTAGCTACGCTCAGTTTGTTGCGCTGCGTAGATGTCTGGAACAACCACGGCGACAACAAAGTCAAAGGACCCCGCGGTCAGGGCCATGTACGACGCTCTCCCCGCAGAACTCTCCATCGGGACCGTGATCAAATGCGGCAACAAGACGGAAACCTACTCGATACAGAAAGAAGCCCGGGTCCCGTTAAGCGTCCTAGACAACGAGCTCGCATTCGAGCGAGTCAAGTTGGAAGTGAGTCTTTACAAGAACAAGGCTTATCTGAAAGTAACGGCGAAGAGTATCCCAATGGAACTTGCTCTGCATACGATGCACGGAAGGGCGTACGTCTCCACCGAGGACGGATTAGCCTATAAGCATATCGCCGAGGGTGACGTTAAAATTGCCAAGGCGGCGAAGGGAGTCGTGGAGATCAAGACGTCGTCGTCAGTTTGCGAGATACTGTAGGATTGAGATTCAAACGCGTCAATACTGCAAAACGTATTTAAACGTATAAAACTGCATACTGTAAAACGTGAAATTTTTCCGAGCATAAAATTTTGACGACTTTCGCCGAGTCGGTACGCTAAATCTCAATAAAATTACACACCGGTACGCAAAAACAGCGGTGCATAAGCCGTATGCATATATAATTGGCGGTCCTCAAAAACGCGACGACTAAATTGGCATTTGTGCAACAAATTTCGGAGAGCCAAAACCACGAAAATACATAGGCCTAAGCAAAACGTTAAACCTGCTAAAAACTGATTCCCGGCCCTTCAATTTCACTTTCGTTCTTTGTCTTTTTTTAACGATCCCACTCATGATTGGTTTAAGTGACTGCATGACACTGTATCCAATTGCACCGTCAAATAAAATCATTTCCCCAATTTCTTTTGCTCTCCCCTCATTTATGTATAAGATGACGCCGCTGCTTCAAAGTCCCAGACTCGCCGCAAGTCCCAGACTGGCCGCAGTTACATTGCTGTAATTCTTAATTTATTTGGCGACTATTTCACAATGCGGGCTTTCCAATTTGCAATTGATTCTTTCAGTATTATTTGAATAATGTTTTGAAATTCTTCTTGCTGAATGAGTTTTGCTTGAACACAAATTTCTAACAGAACAAACCGGGTTTGACCAATCACATGGTGAGAAAGTATGGTCTTAGCTGACTTACTAGATCTCAGATTTAAAACTTGACATAGATCTCAGCCCGTGAATATTGGCTGTTCAGAAATTGAATATAGAATTAGGAACAATAATTTTCAATCCTGAATTGAACAACTGGGCATAAGGCTCACATTTTCGATGAATCTTCCATAGAAGACAAATTAAACGCTGAAGACGCTATTCAATGCCAATTCTCTGATAATAAAATTTTAGAAATCCATCACCTAATAATACAGCCTGGAGCTAAACGATATAATATTTGTTCAGCGCGTTGGTCATTAATTGCTGTCTTTATCCGTTCGTCGTCCGCTGATGCGTGACGTCATTTCTTGAATGTGACATCATTTCTTGAACGTGACGTCATTTCTTGAATGTGACGTCACGAGTTGATGTAGATCATGTGATTAGCTGCACACTGCAGGGCGTGCGGCACATCTAAACATAAAACACAGGCGCGCAATTTTTCATTAGTAATCATAGTTTACAATGCAATCTCTCATAAGAAGTAGGCTAAGATGAATAAAAATATATAAACAAAAGCAAAAGTCTCACGTGACAAAATAAAAATATTTAATACATCAACCGGCATGATTGTAGTTATATTGCAGCATTTTTCTTCTTCTTCTTATTACTAATTTTTTTAAAACGGAGTAACCTGCCGGGGCTGGGAAGGTGGAGCTAGGGTTCGTTGATGCTCCGTTTTGTCGATTGGCAGAGGGTCCCCGCAGTCTCTGGACTGATGCAAATTGTTACAAATATATTGCTTACCTTGTATCGGCTTCATTGTTTCTTCCCCCTGAAGGCTCATCAGTCTCCCAATGTACCTTTGTGGGGTCAGGGCACGTGAGGGTGTGTCCGTGGCTGCAGATGTCCCATCTGTCCTTGCACGGAAAAAATGGACAAGAAACATGAAAATGATGAGGATGATAATGAAACAAAGGCTGACGACAAGCTCTGTTCCTGCTGCCTGCAAAGGCAGCCTAACATCCTGCAGAATCTGCGCACTCTAGGAGGGCCTGAGCTCAGCTGAAGTTCAGATTTCAAGTGAGATAACAAACCTGAAAAGGCCAAAAACTCTCCCGTTGGAGTCAAAGTCAGAGCACGGATGGCGGAGCACGCAGACTTGGCCTAACGTGCCGGGGTTGACAAAAAAGAAGACAAAATAAACTCACAGGCCGCATGTGGTGGCGCAGTACTGGATCATGGACGTCCTAATGCCCGGGTTGGTGCAGTAGCCTTGAGATTTCCAGCTCGTGCAGTCGGTCATGTCAGCACAGCTGCACGGCTCTGCGCAACAAACAACTCTCAGTCTCTCATTTCCATTTACCATCGAGATCATATTTTATTGACATAGTCGATGATTTTCCCAGAACGCCCCACTGAAGTGTAAGGTTCCCCCCCCCTCCCCTCCAAGTACGAATGGACACCCCCCGCCCTCAAACCTCTGACCAGATTATCATAGATTAAGCCTAAGCTTCTTTTAGGGTTAGGTTTAGGTTCAAATCTATTGACAGCATACACTTACGGTCGCAGAGCGCTCCGTAGAACTGCTTGCTGGGGCAGGTGCAAGAGCAAGTGCCTGCGTTCCACACGCCACCGTTCTGGCAGACCCCGGGAGTTCCGCACTCTGTCCAAACACAAGGCTTCATTCACATAACATTGTTATTGATCACGTACAGCGCCAGCGGCGCCATCACGACGTCATTTTGTAACGTCGACAATTAGGTAGTGTGACGCAAACGCGCGCGTCACAGTCGTCGTGCCGGCTACCAACTTGAAATAATTGAAGGGCTTAGTGCATGTGCCGCATTACGGCCAAAAGCACGAATCGAGTAAATCGCGTGTAAAGATTTAGCAGGGCACTCCGCGGGCATGTATAAGCTTACTGCAGTCGTCTAGGACATGCACTGAAAAACTTCTTTATTACTTATCCGATCGCCACAAAAAATTTTATATGTTATAGAACGCTCAATTGTAAGGCGTTTAAACCCGTTTCAGGCATGAACCATATTACTTACTCGAGTTACGTGGTACACGCTCTAACCCCTTTAATTATCAGAACGTGTAGCTGACATAAAGGGCGTGTATCGCACATGAATGCTCCAGCTAAGCTCCCAAAGTTAGAAGCCTTCAAAGTTGGGTTAGCAGTCTACTTTTGGCCCACCCTGTAGGATTGAGACGCGACTCACTGCATTTTCCTGTAGTGTCCGTATTCGGCGCGCAGGGCACTGGAACAGAACACACGTCGACATAATTAAGGACTGGTTAACGGTTTCGCTCAAAATAAGATCGTCCAAATCTGATTCGAATAATTATTTTAAATGAAAGGATTTCTCCAACGATTCGAGTAGCAGGCAAAATAGCTAGTGGATTAGCTAGTAATCTGTATTTGTCCATCGCGTGGTTCGATCTAGAGAAGAGTTCAGTTGTGTGTCTCTCCGAGCAAATAATCAACGAATTTTCTTGAGTTTCGGCGGCAGACTATTCCAATACCGGAGGCCTCAGGAATGGCTAAAAACGCGATGCCAGAATTTATTTATAATAATATTAATAATCATCATCGTTTTGACGTATATTCTAATGCGTTACAGCCTACAGGCCGTCCTGCAACGTCGTGTCCATGTTAACACATGCTTTCCTTCTTGGTTATTACGACTAGCCCGGGGCGCTCTGGACTGAAAGTCAATTCATTGTTCTCCGACTGGCAGGGGGTAATACGCACCGCAGAGGCCGCTGACGCAGAGAAATGAGGCGCCCGTTCCCGCCGCGTCACATTTGGAGCACTGAGCTCCGGCCAGGTAGACCGGCGTGCCTTGCGTGTTGCCGCTGAAATAACCGGGATTAATTTGAGCATGCCTAGCACACCTACAACAAGATTTGTTAAACATTTTTCCTGTGCTATCACCTACATGTACGTGTAGTTTTGTTTTTGTTTGGAAGTGCACCGACCGTGTGTAGTAACGAAGACTATTACAGTCCGGTTCTGTGCCTCGGCCTCAGCTTTGCTAAGCAAAGAAGTAGAAAGAACCGCTCAGAGCCCTTTCTTTACTTGCTTTTTGCGACTCGCCCAGGAAGCTCTGGGCTGCAAGCCAATTCTAAAAAGCTGAAGGAATCGCTCCCGCTTTGTTAGTCTCCTCTTACGACTCGCCAGGGGAGCTCTGGACCGCAAGCCAATTCTTTGTTCCCCGGCCTGCAGGGGGTCTGTTACCCTGGGTAGTAGTTGCAGACGACGAAGAGGCTGTACGTGCCCGCACAGTTGGATGCGTAACCACAACCGACTTGATAGGTGGCGTCCGCGACCACCTGTATAAGCAAACGAAACGCATAGGCCATGGCTATGTAAATAATGTGTACAATGTTCAGGGTTAAGTTTAGGAGTATTAGTACGCCTTAGACAGGGGTAGGCTATTTTAGAAATTGTGCGCCAAATTAGGCTTTGCGTGTGAGCATTTAATGCATATATGCATACATGCATACATGCATTCATGCATACACGCATTCATGCATTTATGCATACAACATTTTTATACCGCTCATTGGAGGAGAGGAATAGGGACATTTTGCAATGAAGTATGACGTTTTTGGCGTTTTTCTTGCGATACGATAATTTTCGGCCGTTTGTAGGACAATTGCACTCTGAGGCCCAGTTGCTCAATCGAGAGTTGCTCGGTTTTAAATAGCCACAGAACAAAAATGACGTCACGACCCAATCAGATCGCGCAAATTAGATCCAAGATATTCAAATAACACGCCAGTATTGGCGAGTTATTCAAATAAACCTGGATCGTTCAAATAACTCTCCTTTGAACAACTACGTTTGAAAAATTGGCAACACTGCCTTGGCTAAACGGACCTGACTCCAGTGACCGCAAGTTTGACCGGCATTGCAGGCTCCAGTCTGAAAGTTCCAGTTTGCTCGTTCGGCGTACCACGTCGCCACGGCTGCGTTGACGTCAAGGGCAGACGACGACAGGAAGATGTTCTGTCCCATGTATTTGCCCTCGCAGCTGCATAAAAACATACACGCACTGGAATATAGTGGCAACAGTCCTAGGACTAGCATAGTACTAAATATTTGACACTCAAGAAAATGTGGCCATAGGAGAAATGTTCTGCCACATGATGTATCTGATCTCGCAGCTGCACGCAAACATACATAAAATTTAACTGTTTCACCAATCGTAATAGATGTTGGACATTCATGAAGGGGGATTAGAATGGATGTTCCGTCTCATGTATCTGCCCTCGCAACTGTATAGAAACACACGTGAAATTTATCGTTTTCAGAGACCTATCCTGGATTATTGAAAATGGGGGGTGTAAAAAGTTGCAGGGGGTGGGGGGGGGGGGGTATAGTCTTATGTCTTTCGTCAGAAACCCAAAGAAATCCCGCCACAGGAAAGGGGGGGGCTGTCGGATAATTTAAAACGATTCAGAATATGCTATACTAGTGATTTTCGGGATATACTCGCGCAAAATTAATTTGCCCCCAAAATCTATTTCTCACAACTCGCTATTCCTCGTAGCGAGAGCGCAGCGCAGAATCCAATGTCAGTCGAAGTTGACGAATTTTAAATTACTATAAATTGCGGTCGCATAAAATAACTTCGAACGCTAACTCTGTAAGTGATCAGAGAGGGGACTAACTCGAAGGGCGTGCCATGCTGTCCGCTGCACGTGTTGGCCTGGACCTGGGCTTGCGCGGCGAGCTCTGCACTCCAAGTCTGCGCGACACAGGCGACTTCAAAGAATTTGGAGTAGGCCTATGATTGAAGGAAATCCAGGACGAAGGGGTGGGAGAAAGAGTCTACGATATCCGGATCGTTTGTTCACGTGTCCGTCAGAGAAAGAAGGGAATCTCTGGTGGGAAAAGATGCGTTTTTAAGCCCGAAAGAAACAACGGCAGGGAAGAACAGTTGCGGAGCGAGAGAGAAAGAGAATTCCAGCTGGTAGATTCCAGAATCTAAGGATGTTCCATTTTGATTCAATTGTAGGACTGACGCTGCCTACCAGTGCTTGAAGATCGGCTGCGTTGGTTTCCTGCGAGCGATAGCTGTTGTGAGCGGTGACAAACTGTTGTTGCTGAGCCGCCGTCAGTGCACTAGGGGTCCCGCAGGTCGCGCGCTTACCTGCAATCAATCAGTGATTTTTTCAGAAATCCCCCCCACGGGACGTTTTATCCATAAAATGTTTTTATTGTGTTTTGCCCTTTTTGCTAATTTTAAGCGGCGACACAGCCTAAAAAGTGGCTATCTTACGTTGCAGTAAGAAAGCCAGGTTTTGGGCTGTGTTTAGAAAAAATTCAGCTGCTTCAAATTTCAGCGGCGACACACCGTCCATTTTTGAATACTGGTGTCCAAAGATGGACAAGTACTGTTAAGAACGGAGTACTACTAAGAATTACCTGAAGAATTTTTAATCATTACCCCCCCCCCTCCCCCCATCCGTCGGGAGAAGCCAAGTAAAAGTTCTCTTGCACTAAACTTACTTGGTGTTCTGAAGTGTCGCTGCTTTGCCCAGCCACCCCTGCACACATGCATGAATGATGCATATTGTTAAGAATCATATTTATTCAACATTGGGCCAACATTGGGCAGTGAAGGCGTTAGGAACCTCCTCCCCCTCGCCCCCCCCCACTGGGGCCCATTCGGTTCGAAGTAGGTTGTAAAAGTTTTGTGAAAAATTTCTGTCAGCGCCCACCCCTTCCGCCCCTGCGCCCCCGCTCGTGAGTTCATTTTCAGAGGAGAAATTACGCTGAAGAAGGAACACCATGGCGCCGAGGGAGCCCATCAGGATGTTTTCGGGGTGGGGGCAAAGGGGGGGCTGGGGGCAGCATACCCGAACGCCGGCCCTGAGTTTCCGTCCGTGAGTGATGTAAAAAAAGAAAGAAAACAAAAGCGGCTGTACAGTATGAGCCACAACGATTTCCTTATCTGGGTTTCATGCACGGCTTGCATGAAACCCTGCTAAGGACATTTTACATTCTAATTTTCTTAACATGTTTGCATGTAAAATTGCATGCAAAATTGCCTGCAAAATTGCCTGCAAAATTGCATGCAAAATATGCATCGCGGAAAGGAGGCCTTAGTGACGTTAACTTACTGCGCAGCGAATGCAAGACCCAACAGGAGAACGAGGAACAGTTTCATCTTGATCTGAGTCGTCGGATCGCCTGAAGGGTTGGAAGAGCCTATGAACGAGAGAACCGATTAACAGTTTTGCCAAATGTACGATAATACGTTACTTGCACGATGGTTTCAAGGATTTTAGGCTGCCTGTACCACTACCTGTACCACTGCCTGTACCATGTATTTTTTTGTAGTTTAGGGATCGTGTGCAGCGCACAAGGGTATATACAGTCCGGTTCTGTGCAAGAGAGCCGGCACAGAATCGCTCCCCCTTTTCATTTGTCGCCTTTTACGACAAGCCCGGGGAGTTCTTTGCTGCAGATCAATTCTTGATTCATCGGCCTGCAGAGATAGTGCGATGTGCAGACGGCCTAATGGTAGGTCTGTGCATCGTGCGTAGTGCTGTGTGTGTACGATATTGGCATCTCGTACTATAATTTCGGACCGGTGACAAAAATATTTTTTAACATGCACATTTCTTGAGTTCGGGAAGAAAATGTGAAAAATTGACCGAATTTTCAAGATTTAGGTCAAAAATCGAAAATCACTGTTAAGAATGACTCAAAACGCGGACACCTCATTGCGATTTTTACTTCTTTTTATGTACTTCTGGTGTTTTTCGTGTATTTTACATCAATTTTCTTTGTACGATAATATCTTCGGACCAAAATCCATAAATTTGAGGCCACTTCTACGATAATTGCACTCTAGAAAATTGGCAACACGGAACCGAAGCGCGAGATCAAGCGAAGAGTCTTCAGTGAAGATTATCTCGAAGCGTCCTGTCGTTCTTTTATAGTATTAGGGACAGGACTGCGCGAGCATATGTTGCAGATAATTGGATTATATGGATAATGATGCGTAGTAATCTAATAAAGATGCGTATATCAATGATAACTTGAAGCTAATAGAAAAGCCAATCGATCGTTGATGCTTTCAGATCGAATTAATCAAATCGAGCGGGCACAGGGTGTGTCGTCAAAACTTATGATGTCTGGTGAGGCAACGGGCCCTGAAAAACTGGATTAGAGTCTACTGCTATACTATAATGGTATAATAGGCGTGGCCTCTCTTTTTTTTCCAACAGCAACACACACAGAATATATATTCCACAAAGGCGCGCCTTAAAAATACTTAAATAAATCTCTCTTAAATAAATCTCTCGAGCCGGTTGAAAAATCAAAAAATCTGTGGAAAACGAGTAGACCTACGAATGGGCCATCACTGCTTGCTCAACAAAAGCAGATGTAAGCCTCATGGAGGTCCCAGAAAAACCCAGGTTTCAAGGAATAAAAGTATCTAATGTAGCCAATGTTATGTGAATGTTAGACCAACATGAGTCAGATTTCCAGATGTGCACGTATGCTGCAGCTGTATGCACAGCTGCGTCCTTGCAAGGCCTATGTTAATATATTATATTTAAATTTTAAACGTTAATTTAATGCGAAGCAAACGTTGCCTAATGCGTGGGTAAATCACATTTATTGTGCACATGTGTTACTGAAGAGCGAATGCAATAGTGAAATTTGTCAGTGGTGTCCTCAGTGGTCTTGGTCTCAAGTGTACTAAGTTAATAGATAAGTTTAATAAAGGTCTTGGTCTTGGACTTGACGGAAAAGGTTACGATCTTGGTCTTGGCTATCAAGGTCTTGATCTTGGTCTTGTCAGTAGATCCTTGGTCTTGATCTTAGCTATCGAGGTCTTGGTCTTGTGTGCACCAACACCAATAGGCTTACTAGTTAGATCTTTAGATTGACATTAACCTGAACAGTATTAAACTACTCTGTGAATTAGGCTAAAGGAGGCTGCAAACTAATGGCTGTAACTTTTTTAAGCCTTGACAGATGAAAAAAATTCTTTCATCATTAGTAAAATGACTAATTTTGAACGATCTACGTGTAGACTATAGGCTGTAGTTTGTCATATCGCGATGGTTATTTTTACTTCTTAACATTAATCAATTCGTTTCAATTAACTATCTAGCCTAACTCTAACAGTAGCATATAATAAAATCCTCAATCTATTGCGCCATTAACAGTTTGTTCAAGCAAAGATCGATGACAGGACGCGCGATATTTATTGTGTTAATTTGCTAGTGGTCACATGTTGTGATGAATGGGACTATATATATATATCCCTATCTTTATTTTTATTAGTAAATATTTTTCGATTGGTAGGCCCTAATAGCTTAGCGGCGTCAATTTAATTTACTCGCCTATGTTGTTTTGCGAAAACGATTGGTGTGAAAGCGCACAGGTGTGAATACTCATTTATTCACTTATTTCATTACGCCAAATTTGTCGTTTTTATCCAGCCTACCCACCGTCTATAACGCACTAAAACGCCGCGCCTGACCAGTGACAACCCCAGTTCGTTATACGGGATTTCCACACCCAAAATAAAAAAAATATTACTAAAGTTATATATCGCGACAGATCCAAAATTAGAGGCGAAGTTTTCGGAATAAAACGTTTTGAATTGTCGTCGCCGTCCTTCATTATAAAAGCATCCTTCGAGAATAAATAAATAAGATAATTCAATTTTTTTCTCTTCGGGACTTTTTCGGTCATTTGATGTAATAAAATTAGGAGATAAATGCTAAATAACATTTCTTGTCCCCCACCCAGTGTTCCAAAAACGTTTAGCGCTATTTTCTCCAACACGAATTTAATGGTGATTCAGGATTTAACCAACCTTTTGCATAGGCTAAATTCTGAAACACCATTTAATCCGTGTTGGAGAATCCCGGCCTTAAGTTGATGTTGTCATTTTTGCAACTTGGGATCAAGTTCATGGTTGCCAGCGGTGCCAAAACATAGAGGTTACTTCAGTCCTCGAGTAAAACTTGTGACCGGGGCGGAGGGGGGGGGGCGGGGGCGCTAACGATACATATCGGTAAAAAAATAATAATGTAGCGCCATATTTTTACACGTTCACCGCTTGCCAAAGTATCGCTTTTAAAGTTTTCTCTTTTCAGATGGTTTCCATTTTTTAAACTATATAGGCTCTTTGTCAAAAATTTATGCGATTTAGACTTTTTTTTGTCATTTTGTGCCAACAACCTGCAGGGTTTTTGACAACGAAGCGCGTTACACTTGTGTCGGAATCTATGATTGGTGGCCGTTTGTCGACGTTAAGGCCGATTCGTTTTTCGGTAGAAATAGTTATTCTTCTGATCATTTCAAACCGTGATTGGGATCTAGATTATTACATGTCGGCACATACATATAGATTTGCCAGACGTCCCTTATTTTAAGGGACGTCCTTTATTTCAGGCCATTTGTCCCGTGTCCCCTAAGGGACACCAATTGTCCCTTATTTGGGCTAATGACGAATTATTGACATCATGTACTTGTAGAAAACTAAAATGTACATAGACTTAAATTAGACTTTAATCCATAAATTTGTACGCGAATAATAACCATTTACAGTTACCAATCGTGCGTAAATGTAATTTTAAAATATCGAAATATAAAAAAAAAAAATTTAGGCCGGCTGAATTTTCGTTTTCCTTCATCTAAAAGATAGAAATCTGGGAACCCGATTGCCGCGTGACTGAAAAACGCGGAGGAATTTTTCGTGCGTTATTAGAACTTATAAGACACATATCAAACGACAACGACGCTTGCAAAGCAGATTGATAGATATTGAAATTGAAAGAATCCACCACCTCAATGTCCACCTCAATGTCCACCTCAAAGTAAACAGAAGTAGCGATAGACTCTTAGATATATGTTATAATCATTGTTCAGTGCGTTAGTCATTGATCGTTGTCTCTATCCAGGTCGTCGTCCGTAAGTAAATTTGTGTGTGACGTCATCCCCGCGTTATGACGTCACGAGTCATGCGTACCACGTGCTCAAGAGGCGTATGCGGCGGGTTGACGGGTGATTGCGTGACTCATTCTAGTAGCCGGGCGCTCTTTCTACAAGCCAGCAGATATAAATTTAAAAATAATAATTATTGAAATTCAGTACCACAGCGAGTCGGGAAATAAAGAATAGACTTGCAGCCCAGAGCTCCCCGGGCTGGTCGTAAAAGCCGACTAAAGAGGGGGAGCAGCTCTGTAGCGGCCCTCTTACACATAACTGGACTGTAGTAGTTTGCGTTGCTATACACGGTCCTTAAAATTCAACCCCGTGCTGCAGCATCACCAGTAAAATTCCTGTCGCCGAGTTGAAAATGTCAAAATGAAGAAGACAAGCAAAATTAACGTTTTGCGTGCAATTTTGCGCGCAAAATATGCATGGTTGAACGAGACTCTTACGTCCGCAGAGGTTCCCAGTGGCGTAAACTGGGCAGTCGCATTTGCACGTTGCAGTGTTCCATACGCCTTCGTGGAGGCATTTCTCCGGAGCGCAGTACCTTGTACTGCAACACGAAACAATTAGGACTACCAGTATATATAGTATACTATATACTGTACATATATACTATAGTATACACTATATACTATATACTAAATACACTATATACTATAGTATACTGTATACTGGTATATAGTATAGTATATATATATAGTATACTATTTACCGCCTAATACCTCATTGGTTCTGCTTGTTGAAAATGTCAAAATTAACATTTCGACTGCGATCCTAACGTGGTAGGCTCATAGTTAGGGCTTACTATGGGTAGGGCTTACTATGGGTAGGGCTTACTATGGGTAGGGCTTACTATGGGTAGGCTTAACCTACAGATGAGGAGTGAAGAAAAATGATGAAAAGGGCTTAAAAACATGGGAGCCATTTATAAACTTATTGCATCGCGCAATATCGAAACACACTAGGCCGTTGATATGCAAACCAGATATTGAAGGCGCACGTATCTATAAAACAATGACACTAGATTCCATTGTTTTCATTGAACAATTTTTTTTAGAAGGGTACTTTACTCTCGTCTTTTTGCTGCGTCGACGGTAGCTCTGTCAGCGGCGAGCGCAAGACAGAGGATGAGGATGCACAGAGCGAACTTCATCTTGAGCTGATCGTCGAACGGGTGAACACCGGAGAACGAGAGAACCTGTGAACAAGAACCTAAGAACACAAACCGGAGCACGAGAACCTGAGAACGAGAACCTGAGAACGAGAGAACTGAAGGATCGGCAGGGAAAACTGTGCACGTGCATAAGTCAGCGATTTCTGCGTTATTTTATACTTAGCGACAGTACAGCTGGTGCAATTGGCGGCGCAGAGTTTTTGAGTGGGAGCGGGGACGGAGCAAAGGGAGAGCAAAAGAAAAAATTGAGGGGACAGGCGAACAGCCGATGGACACATTTCCTCTCGTACAGAACTTACGGGTGGGAAGGGGGAGGCGACTGACACTTTTTTTTTCTAGAATCATTCTAAAAGCAAGTAGGGAATTCTTTTGATTTTTCAAGCTTCCAGGAAGCAAACATCTCTTTTCTAAATATTGTAAACATTTTAATTTGAAGGTTGGAGGAGGGGAGGGAAATTTAGCATGAGGCCAAAAGTTGGGGGCACGCAAATGGGGGAAAACCTTCAGAATTTGGGTACGGCGGTGTTCCATTTGCCCCTCCCGTGGTGCAGCGCTGGCGGCAACAGATGTTCATCAATGGTGATATCAAAACCTTTGCTCTCAGTCATGCTATTCTTTTTTGTTGTTAATCTAATTTTAATCAAGTTTGATGTTAATCTAATTTTAATCAATAAAAGAGATGATTGCGCCGATAATAATTAGGGAAACTGTGGATGAAAACTCAAAATTAAAGATCCAGGGTTTCCGTTTAGCTTTTTTCTCTCGGCGTCCAGACGCCAATAGGCCTCACGCGTTTCGTAGTCATGGGGAGGCTTGATATAGACATTTTCTTTAGTGGGGGGATGCTAGAGATATCAGTGGTGGTGTGAAAAAACGCTCGAATAGCGATTTTTTTTAGTTGACCCCGTGAGGGGTTAATCATTTGCCAATCTTCTCCCCCCTCCCCCCACACAGTGTGGGTGTCCCCTCAGGAAGGTATCACATGCTCAAAAACACGCGACATTATCTACATGTGCACGTATGTATAGGCTACAGTAACCATATTACAACAAATGGGTCACCGAGACCATTGTATCGGTGACCTATTTGTTGTCACATGATGACATGGGCATCGCGTGGTCAAATCCACACTGAGGGGTCAAGGGCTTAGCAGAGACCAATATAGTTGGACATCGCGAAATATTGAGTGAACGTGCAATCGCCTGCCTATAGGATAATTCAGTGCTTAAAGTGTCCCGAGAGAGCAGTGGGAGCGCTCACTTCCCGTTGCTTGCAGCACTTATTATTTTCCGTACAGAACTCGCGACCGGGGGAGGGGGGTACTGAGGAAATTTTTCTCCCCATTCTTACCACTCATAGCCATTTTTCGGCTCTCCTTGTCTCCTTTTACACCATCAAGCCCTAAATTATATCCATAACAGCCACAAAACATTCATTTCCTTCTATATACAACCTCCATTAAAACTTACATTGTAAAATATTTTTTTCACATTCTGAGCAGTGGGAGCGCTCGCTCCGGATCAGGGGGAGCGCTAATGTTAGCAATGGGAACGCCAGTCAAAATTTGAGTGGGCAGTGGGAGCGCCGCTCCCATGCTCTCCCCCCACTTTAACCACTGTGCCTATGTAAATCAAGTTTTAAACCCAACGCAAACCATTAAGGAAAAAAATGTGTGCGATAGTTTTGAGTCGAATTATTAGCTAAATGTTTTTATGCAAATAAAGTCACAGTTATGTATGTATGTTTTATATATAAAATATATTTATGTATGTATTCAATATCTATGTCAACTTGAGCTAAATTAGGCCATAGCCTGATTGGGCTCAAGTTGAACATTTTTTAACAATTGTGTTTAAGATTTTGTTATTCGCATTACTCTGACAATTGCTGTATTCGTATGAGCATAATTAATGGCAGCACTGCTATCACTCTTCGGGCTATTTTTTTTGGAAGTTGTATTTGTGTTTTTGGCACACTTCTTGTGCGAATTTGCGTGAACACAAAATTATTTCCCATTGCGATCAAATGCTACAAGATTCAAGTCGGGAGGTCGATATTTTCCTTCCATCCAGAACTCAGAATTGGAGTGCAGGGGCCGGATTGAACAAATCAATTCAGTGATTAATTTTGAATATGGGTGGTTGAAAATTGACACGGGGGGATTGAAGATTGAGGTGGGGGTTTAGCCCCCCCCCCCAACTCCCACCAAGTCGATGCGAGCGCTGTGCCAAATTTTTTTGAAATTAGTAAGCGTGATTTATTCATTTATTTCCGTTTCATTAGTAATCCGTTTTAATAGAAGTTAGATCGATAGTTTTAATTTCTCTAAACTATCGCCAGATGGTTTTTGAAATTCACAAATCGAAGTTGGAAAATGATCTATGTAATCTGTGTGGCAGAAACGCAGGCTTTACTAGGTCCATAATTAGGATTGTTGGCGATAAATAAAATACCTATTGAGCTAGACTATAGGCCGCTGAGTTTCCATTAACATTAGCCTAATGATTTCATTGTGTACAATAAATGCAAAAATACGCATTAGGCCTGCTGCAGCTTGCTGGAAATTTAATTGCAATCCCGCGCTGTCAACATTTAAAACAAATTCTTGTCCTAACCAGTCTACGTCAAATATTCTAACGATGTTAAATAATTATATTCCCCGCTGACACGGAAAAATTGCAATTCGCTTCCTTAAATTAAGGAGTGTTTAAGTTCTTTGTTATTCGTGATTGGTCGTCGTTACTGATGACGTCATTCTTCGTGCTGTTTGTGTCACGTGACACGTTGAAAGCCGGTCACGTAATTAAAGCGAACAAAATGGCGGAAGAGTGTAGGGCCTGCAAGACGCCAAGAACACGTGCTGGTTTGCAATCTAGGTTTCAAAGCCCGTAGAAGGCAGAGACTACTACGCACTATTCAAGTTTTCTTCAATAGTCGTCATTGGGTAGCAGTGCCGGATTTACGGATTTACAGCGGGGCGAACGGGGCACGTGCCTCGGGCCTCCGCAAACAAGGAGGCATCCGCAAATGATGCACATGAATTTTTTACACTACCGTATTGCATTTGAAGCGTAAAGTAGCATGCAGCTACAATGCAGCTTCGAAACAGCGCTGAAGCAGCAAATTTGTTCATTGGTACAATGTCATGCTGCACAATGCATAAGATGATCTATGATTCGTAATGATACGTTTGTGTGCAGAACGTGTCTATCAGGTCAAGTAGTCCAGCTGAGTGCCAAGGAATCGAAAGTAGGGGTGAACACATTTTAAAGAGTTGGAAAATTTAGTTATCTTGGTGATATGATTAACGCCAACGGAAGTGCAGAATCTGCCTCGGTGATGAGGACGAGGACGACGCCCATGCTTGAAACAAGAAAATTTCAAAGGTTCCTCCAATTACACGCGTGCTAATTAAAATCAGTGTAACAAATAGATCATATTTAGTTATGTATAAACTATAGGTCTATATTTAGGCCTATATATAGGCGGGGGGGGCGGGGGGGGGCGGGGGGGAGGCGGGGGGAGACGGGGGGGGGGCGGGGG
>JAQIWG010002774.1:0-19483 GCA_034695025.1 Chamaedrilus cognettii | reverse complement strand
AATCTTGCTGGTCAACGAAAAGGCAAAAATACAGCCTGTGCAGTTGAGTTTCATACAAATCACCCCTACCTCACGCAGACTGTATTTTTGCCTTTTCGTTCGCCAGCAAGATAGTGCTGAGCCAAGCGCTTGCCTACTTTACACGCGCCAGATATATGATATGATTTGAAAACCAACCTGCACCACGTCACCATACTGCTCCGCCTCAAAGTACAATGCTTGCTGCACCGCCGAACTCGCTCCATCTTTGGCTCCTCCCTTCCCCCCATCTTTAACCTCTCCATTTTTGCCCTTAGCCCCGACTTTGATCACATCCGTCGTCGTCGATTTACTGCCCATCACAAAGACGACCCTGACATTGACGTTATAGTTGGCTGCGTTGCCCCAGGTCTGACGGATGATCAGGCGACGCTTGTAGTGGTCGATGGCAGTGTGAACGTAGGCTATGATGAACAGTTCACCCTCGACCTAGAGACCCAGTCAAACCTACGACTGGCAATGGCAACTTATGCATGCATGAAAAAAGATACAAGCGGCCAGATGACGTAAGTAGGACTGTGACGTTATTTCACTGCTTGTTTGGGTTTTTCCATGCATGCACAAAATCGAGCTTTCATACAAGTTTCAATTTGATGGTTACTAACTACTACTTGCTATTTTCGTCGTCTATTCTATTAATGTCCATGTTTTCATGCGGCTTGAGCGTTTTGCGTCCTGGTAAAGACTGCTGAAGCTGAATTTTATTCCGTTCCTGACGGCGACTAAATAAATAATTATCTGGCACGGGCTAGCAGCTAATGACTACATGTGTTTGGCAGCCTTGCTGAAGGGCCTGTAGCGCATGGTTTCATAGCTGACAGCGTCGGGACTTGAACTCTGGTCCTCTGGACTCATTGTCCGACGCCTTAACCACTACACCACAGCGTCACACTTCTCCCCAAATAAAATCACCCCCATACCTTATCGCATAGATCCGGGCAGTTGATGAGGTACTCGAACGGATGGGGGTTCACCACCTTCTCTGGCTTCGCATCCCCCCCTCCTCCCCCTCTCTTCCTTTTCCCCTCTTCAATATGTCTCATTATCTCCCCCACGCCGCTCATGTTCGCTCGCAGCAGCGACATCTTTCGAGCCAACGTCTCGAGCTGCGTTTCATTAGGTGGCGCCGGCATGCTCTCGATGATGCGCCGAAGGTAGGCTTGAGCCATGGTCGTGTTGTCGAGCCAGTTTATTCGGGCGAGATCTGCCTCTATCCAAGCAGTGGGTGACATGACGAAGCTTAAAAGAGCGCCGAACGCTAGGACGTTGACGACGATGGAGACGATGGCACAGTAGCGCCATAGCAACGTGCAGCGGCGACCGAAGGGCATCGTGGGGGCATAAGCAGAGGGGATCGGATTAATGGAGATTCTGATGAATTGAGCTGATGAAGGAATCTGATGAATTGAGATGCGGTAGGTTGTTAATTCACGGCAGCTTTGTGAGAATTTACGTGTATGTATTGAACCTGATGCCGCCAAGAAAGACTACCTTTTACTTTTTTCTGTCATAATTCTTCAGTAAATTTCGTAAATGTATTCTCATTTCAACGTTCAGATTTCAATAGTTTGACAAATTGTGTAGGTCTGCAGTAAGTTCTAAGGCATTATGTTTTCAGCAAATTCTTGAAAATGCCACAATTTTGCTAGAAACAGGACCGTCGTTCGATTCATCTTCTGTTACTTACATGACATTTTGTAAAACTGCTTTCGAACTGCGTCTTTCGAAGAATCCGCATCTTGGACAGTAGGGCCTTATGTTTCAATGGCAAGTGTAGCCTAATTCGGATAGACCTTTTTATTGAATTGATCTGATGAAGGTATCTGATGAATTTAGATGATGCAGAGTTGTTAATTCACTGCTGGCAAACTTACAAGCAATATTACGTTCGTTAAACGTCACAAAGTTTGAACGTTTCATTGTGCCAAATTACAGCGTATCCTGTGGTGGTTGTAAGTCTTGCCACGTTACCATTGTAGGCTATCTCGTTGTCACACGTCAACTTTCAAGAACTCACCTGTAAAAGAAAGGAAGTTGGCAAAAAAATCAAGGCAATTGAACATTATATCCAAACAAATATCTGGCGCAATCATCGTAGGCTATAACAAAACAGATCATACATGTAGGTCCACGTTAAATCAAGAAATTAAGTTAAATTGGATACGAAATTATCCAAAAATTAAATCTCAAACTTGTACCCACTGACATTAGAATTATAGCACTTTAACTCAATGTCTTCTAGTATAATCAAACCAAACATTTTCTTTGAATGTAGTTAAAAACTACACGTTATAATCCTCTAGCATGAGCGAAACGTGCAGACAATCATGCAGCTATGTTGCCTATAGTCTATAGGCCGTTACTACAGTATCAGCTTGTTAAGGTTAGGATTAGGTCAACATGCAGCATATAGCTTACCGTTGCGACTAAGAATCCTCGGTCAATGGCGCTGAAAATGCAAAAAATGTTACTCAACGTTTGAATTTGTTTTTAAGAATTAAATTTTCATAATAAAGAAAAGCTTATGCAACAGTTGCCAGCTACAGTATGGCCTATCGGCTTCGGCAAATCCAGGTTATAGGTTATAGTCTATCGCCAACGTTGTAAATGAATACCGCACACCGTAGGGCACAGGCCTATATGTGGCTGTAACCTACTCTAACAGTTCATGACTTGTATTATTATATATTATCAGGCAATCAGATATACGAACCTCTTCAATACGCTCACAAATCACGCCAATTTTCAAGGGTTATATTTATCTTCTCTCGTCCAGCGATCAATTTGACTAAGTTTTGAATGTAGCAGCTGCATGGCTTACCGCACGTTAAGAAATTTGTTGAACATACAAAAAGCCTGCTGGCACTCAAAACCTCGGCCTACATGGACATGTATGCTATTCAAATTGCCAGACATCAATCGCATTGACTCCCATAGCGCCTTAGTTTAGGCCAACCGTCTAACTAGCCTGTACACTGGCCTACGTGTATAAAACGAGATCAGACCGCCACGTGCTGTTTCATTTTCGCGGAGAATTTTCTACTTGGAGCAAAAGTCGCGCACTCCACACGCAAATATTAGGCCTAATTGTAGAAAACGTGACAGGGACAAAATAATGAACTATAGGTCTATCGAGTATTGATTTCAGCCACGCTGTGCAAAACAGTACGTGTGCCCTATAGCCAAACACCGTTAGCCTAGTCCTGCGCGCTGCTCGTTTTTAGGACAAGACCACTGCTAATGGTGCTACTATTAGCGTTCCCTTGCACGCTGCATATTTTGCATAAAGTTTTACATGTAATTTTACGTGTAATTTTACGTGTAATTTCACGTGAAACCGTGTTACGGCGGACGGACGACCGTTGTCATGACAACGATTTCCTTAACCGGGTTTCACGCACGGCTTGTTCCTTTGGCTTTCATGTATGGCTTGCATGAAACCCAGTTAATGACATCTTACAGTGTAATTTTCTTGACATGGATGCATGTAAAATTAACATGTTTTACGTGTAAAACTTCACGCAAAACATGCAGCGTGTAAAGAAACGCTAAGTTCATGCGCGGACTGCCGTAGACGGCTGATGGTTTGTTTGGTCATCTGTCGCTTGAGTCGTTCACTGTTATCGACCGCCAATAACGATCGGAGTCTGTGTAAGTTATTCTATTGCCCGCCGAATTATTGCTGTCAGGAGGCTAAATTCCTTTCAGCCATCAACACGCCGATACAACGAGCATTGAGCAGATCAGTTGGGGAGGCTGCACACTATAGATGAGATCATAAGAGGGTTGCATCCCCCCACCCCCACCCCGCCAGCATGTCCGGGAAAGTTTTGTCCATGCAAAAGTAAGAAAAGTCAGTAAGAAAAAACAATAGTAGACAAGACAAGATAACCATCCCTCCCCAATCACTCTCATCACCCCCAAAACCCTAATCACTCCGCCAAATCACCCCATGCGGAGAGAATTTTTGACAAGCGAAAAGAGTTTCCGAAAATGTTTTCTACCACCATCCCCCTAACCCTAACCCTAACCCTAGCCTAACCCTAACCCTAACCCCTCCCCCTCGTCATGAGATTTGCTGGTTGACACTTGCGCGGAAAAATCAGGATCATTTACCCCCCGCCAAAATGTCTAGTAACGCCCCTACAGATCTGATACATGTTAACTTTCCATGCTTCTGCCCTCCCTTCCCCCCCCGGACCCCCCTCCTTCCCCCCGTCATAGCGGCCAGGCTGGCTCGATGGTAGCCTTGGTTGCGATTAATAGCCCACAGGCCTGCTACGGTGATGAGAGGAGAGTTGGTATAATTCTGCAACGTGCAGTTCTATACGTGTCCACGCTGTTTGCTCGTGCGTGCTCATGCAATATTAAGTACACAAACGATTAGGAGTAACAGCGGGAATAACGACGTCTCTGATGGGTGTTCAGTGTTCACCGCTGCATTTTACAGCATCAGCAGCCTAGAGGCAAACAGTTTGCTGCAGCAGACTGCGGCAACAGGCACAGCAGCGATCTGCCGCAGTGTGCAGCAGAGTTTGCAGCAGTTTCTAGTCTGTGTCTTTGGATTTGCGGTTCATGCCTTTTACCTCGCAAATACGTACAGGCCTAACATCTTGCTGCCAGACGGAGATTGCTGGAGGAATAAACCAATCATTTTAGCTTGCAATTTTGAATAGGCTATAGTTTTTATTTGAACTTGGCATATCCTTCATAGAATTTTGCGTTCGGTAACGATTCAGAAAAGAAAAGAAATTATTTGTTTCTCTTTCCATATAATAGCCAACCCTGTGCATGCAATGCTGTAGCAGCCTATCTGAACTTGTGCGGATTCGATGTTTCACTACATTCAATTTCTTTATTTTGTACGGGGCATATCGTTTCGCCTCGTTTATTCTTTTAATTTCTTTTTTTTCTTTGTTTTTTTCTTTAGCATCGTCGATTCGGTGAAATAACCGTATTACAATATTATAGTAAACATAATATTAGAGATGGAATTCAACCAATCGAAAGCGGACGCTAAAGCAGCACACACGGTAATTGGGTCGTTTACCAGAACTCCTATAGCGACAAAGTAACGTGGCATAATGACAGGATTCATGATCAAGTATAGGCTAGCCTACTGTAAAGCACGAAATTTTTCTGTGTATTACTGTCGGCGGTTTGCCTCTTAGAAATTTAGCTGCACTTTATTTTGGCTTGAATAGCTTGTACAGAGTTATTTGTGCGCGTGACTTTGGCGAGTTTTGCTGATTCGCAAAATTCGCCAAATGACATGCACACGAAAATTCCATGTGTTACAGCATTTTTCCGCAATTTTGATCACAAAGATTGAAAGCAAATTAATGAAAGAAACACGATAGCCGCTTGATTTTTTTTTTATACAAAATTGATCTCACAATTCATTTAATTTACAACATCAGACTGTTCCTGTAGAGTTACATTACTCGAAAGCTACTGTTCATTGTATGTGCACAACGGTGTAACAGATAAGTCATCTCAAGTCTCAAGTCCTCTCCTATCGTTGTTCGATCCGACTAAAAATAATTCTACATGAGTTCGCTTGGCGTTGGATGCAGCAACTTCCTCTGCTCAACCCTTGGTCGCAATGATCGCCTGCAAGCAGAAAAAACACGGTTTCTATTAATACCTCATTGGATTTGCTGCATTATATAGTGAAGAAAAATGATGAAAAAGGTTTAAAATTGGCTCCATGCCAGACACACATGTCGAGGCTCGCTGCGTAGGAGGCTAGAGTGGATGCTTTGCTATGCAAAGTTGCCGCAAAGTCGCAAAGTTGCAGTCTTCAAAGTCGCAGGCGCAAAGTGCATTTTAACTAAAATATCCGACCAGGGGTTAATTTTAAGATGCTAGAATTACAGCTTATCAAAGAATCCATCAAAAACTACTACCCGTACTCATTGTTGATCGACTGATAGAAAAAATTTTATGTTTAATATTTCTATCGCTACAGACGGCAATCTGTTCCTGAAAAAACATCAATTCATTCCATTAACCTATTGAATCATTTTTGTACAACTAACAATGCCACACATTGCAAGGGTTAAGTTTAATCATAGTAAAACAAGCAAAATGTTACGCTTGCTCTTCTAAAACAGGTGTAGTGCAACTGCTCAGCTTCTAAAAACTGCGTAGGCCAACGCAACCATAGTCGATTATCACGCGTAATGCAACGCCTGGCGGTTTCGTATTAGGCGTATGCGTACCATTTACACCTAAGCATAAATACAGATGCACTACGCCTGCTAAATATAACCCTGTATAATGTACAGCATACATATATAGTATATATTTTAATTTAATATATAAAAATAATTATTAGAGCATACATGGCGATGTTGCTGCACGCAGTTCCTGAAGGCATCGACTTGCTGCGAGCACGCAATCGTAGCGCCGCCGCTGCTGGAGTAGCATCGCTGCACCGCTGTCTGCAGATCAGCGCACACGAGTGCGCCGTGCGCACGGTGCAGCCTAGCACAGCACCGGGATATAATCAATATCGCTTTTTTCCCCATATTTATTACTGCATCGCAAAAATGTCATTCCATGAGTCAATTACACAAGACAAAGTAACAAGAACAAGCTAAAGTAGAAAAATCGAATAGAAGGCACACGCCTTACCCTAACCTTAACACGTCAATTAAGTCAGAATAAATTTCAAGGTAGAATAGTAAGAAATCTTTTGAATTTACAACAGAAACACTGGTACAGTAAAAGCACATAAAAACTACGGAAAAATAAATGAGGCATATCGCCGCAAAATACTGCAAAAATTCCTTTATTTAATTAGTTTGTCAAACCCTCACAAAAAGTTTTTTTAAAGTTTAGTATTTTCTCGTATCAATGGTAATAATAATAATGCTGCAAAAAAATGAAATTCTCGCGTGTGTGTTTCTGGAGAATTTTTCAAATCGGTGAAGCTCGAGAAAATTGCATGCACCAAAACAGAACTGTAGAAGCTATATAATAATGGACAGTCCTCAAAAATGCGATAAATAAGTGCAAAAAAATTCCCAAGAGGCAAAAATGACACGCAGCTAAAAGTTTATGTTCAACAGTATATCAACGAGACTAGTGAAAGCATAAAAAAATCAATACACACTTTCAAAGAGCAACAAATAACGTGTTGTATCCTATCGCCTGATACATCGTTACCATAGACCTCATAAGCCTAGATCGCGCATGCACCAGCAGCACAATGCCATTAGAAGGAAGGATATTTTAGCAAAAGCGGAAGTTGATTTAAAGTATGGTTAATAGTTGTAATTATGATGATTGGATGTATGTAGGTCATGACCCTGAAACCTACCAATCAAACGTTGTTGACATATCAACCGTTAATTTAAGATGACATTTATTCTAGCAGCAGACTTCTTACAAAAAGGGTCAAAGCGTAAGTTTTTCCTTGAGTATTAGTACTTTAGGCTTAGGTGTTATTTCTGCTGCTAGTCAAGGTCAGTCAAGGTCGCTTCGCCATGGGGAAGCAACCTTGACCCTTGAGCACCATCATAGGCGCTGCATTTTTCAGCCTGTAGTGACGGGGCTGATTCGTTACATGCACACGATACCATCAGAAATATTGGTCCAAAATACAAGATCGTTTAACTTTAGTCGTCATTTTGACCGCTTACATGAATTTATCTTCAAACTCTTTCAAGGCCGACTCAAACTCCGCATCATTCTTCCTTTTCAGAAGAGAATTCTGCACAAAGTCAAAACGTGGATAAATGTCAGAGAATATATCAAACTTATGATGACATTTTTATGCCTGGTTAGTCTGATATTATAACTGTAATGTCAACAGCAACCTTTTACTATATACTTAGAATAAGATAAAATTAAACATCCTATTACACGTGTCACGTTCAGCCGAAATTAATTAACAACTGGGCCTATATAAGCTTTAAAAAAAAATTCTCACAGCAATTTATACAAATTTAACAAAATTAAAAATAACTTCTTCGTAATGAACCCCGAATCACTTCGAAATAGCAAACAGTACAGTTTCACTAAGAAACTCAAAGATATTCTGTAAAGCATAATCGTTGCAACGTTGAAGTGAATGCAATTACAATCATTGGCTTTAGACTCAACTTTTAGCACTAAAACTCGCAATCAGTGCACGAAAAAAAATGACAGAAAGAATATAAAAACACCGCAACCTGCTTCTCAAGGGCAAAAATACGGCGCTGATAATGTCCAAGGATAAAATCCTGATCGCCTTCCGCCGCCATATTCAGCGCATCATTCATTGACTTTCCCTGGACAGCAAGCGCAGACTATGAAAACAAAATTCTGTCAATTCAACCTGTACATTTGAATACATGGTCAAGCAACAATTAAGATCAAGATTAAGATTAAATTAAATACCTTATGTGTCACGTCGAGCCGAAATAAATTAACAACTAGGCCTATATCAAACTTTAAAAAAAAATTGATTGTAAAAATAAAATAAGATTGCTATGATAAAGCATGATAAATTTTAAAATTTCATACAAATTTAAATTGATTTATTTACTAACCTACATCTTACGATCATACTCAGAATCCTAATATTATTAGAAATAAAAACCTGCTAGAGAACTAGGCTATATTTTATAAACTTCATTTCAATAGAATCTCAACGAGGAACTAAGATCAATAATTTGCAATTTGATAATGTAATAATTTTGAAAATAATTACTTCAATTATAAATAAGCAAGGCTTTTGAAATTTTCTTAATTACATGTAACACATGCATTTGTTCAATATGTTCTATTTGTTCTCGATGTTTGCTTGAGAGATGACATGAGTATGAGTACGTTGACGTGCATATGGTTGACTATGTTATTTTGTCAACGTACAATACCTCAGCGTCTTTGGATGCGGCTTTGCGTTCCACATCTGCAGTGGCATAGTTCATGAAATAATAAATGTATTAAGCAATGTGGCGGAGCAATGTCAATATTCATAACAACAATAAATAATAACAATCATCATTTTTGACGTCCATTGTAATGCTCTACAGCCAAGCCTGTAACGCCGTGTCCATGTTGACACAGGTTAGACGTTTGTATTGGAGCTGGGTTTTACGGCCGGATGCCCTTCTTGTCGCCAAACAGAATAATAAATTACCCCGGACAATGATGATCAGCTAGCAACACTTGTGTGCTTAATAGCCTTGCTGAAGGGCCTGTGGCGCATGGTTTCATAGTTGCCAGCGCGGGGAATTGAACCCTGGTCGCCATCTGGACCCACAGTCCAATGCCTTAACCACTACACCACAGCGCCTCGCTGTGTCAATATTCATATTTAGAGATATTCACCATTTAATTACATTATTACATATGTACATAAACCATATAACATTTAATACATAGACTTTAAATCATAAGAAACTTTGTAACCTATAAACTGCGAACGGTCACAAAGCACAGCGAGGCCGCTGTGCAGCCGATCCGTAGCTTTTAACTGCAATCTAGATTGTAGGGAGCAAAAACTAAATCTTCAGGTTACAATTTTACAGCGTAGCGCACAGCTATCAAAAATTTTAAAATTAAATAATAAGACTTAAATTAATCAATCGATCAAGACCATTAACTATAGGACAAAATTGGATTGCTTCATCAAATAGAATTGAGCAAGAGTCTCTATTTAAACTGTGAGATATCAATCAATATACATGCTTTTAGGTTCATAAAACCATTCATGATGTCGATAGTATTACCCCCTTTCTCCCGCTGCCTCACGAGTCGGTCTGCCACATCCGTGGAAATCTACAACAAAAATTTACTGAACATCATGTAAACATATCATACAAACCCAAAAAGAATCACATCGTATGCAGTTCAGCGGTTTCATTATCATAAATTTAACTACTTCTACTAGGGGTACAACGGCCATAATCACGATTTTAAGCAACACTGTATTAATAGATAATAAGCCCAACAGCTGGTCTTTAAAGTTGCCAGTTTACTAATTTTAAAATTAGCATCAGCTATTTTAAATTTGCAAAGACCTGCAGGCATACTATATAATAATAGAACATTCTTATTTTGAAGCTTATTCTTATTATGCTTATTATGACATTTAAGGCTGAGTTTTTCCATCAAGTGTTAAATTTAATCCGAGGTCATGACGTCATCACACCCAATGAGCGCGCTGAAAGCCTTATCTATGGTTAATTTAGTGCCATGCGATTGGTTTTTGCCGAATAAATCTCGGATTAAAATTTAACACCAGATGAAAAAACCCGGCCTAAAACTCACAAAAACACGCACAAAACTGAAACAGTGTACCGAGCAACGAACCGTGACAACATTGCTCTCTGTAGAGTTATTCGTTGCGTCCTGTGGCTGACTGGAAGAACCCCCCATTCTTTGCTGCTCCCTGCATTAGACACAAACAATCATAACAGCATTTTCAAAATAAATGTAAACGAAAAATAGCAAAAAATGACTAGGCCCACTCATTCAGTTATTAATATTTCAGATTATACATTGAATCCACGCGAGTATGAAACGACCGAGTATTTATAAGCGAGTGGGGGAGAGGTGGGAGGGTTAAAGTAAATAGCAAAAAATGTACGCGCATTCAATGTACCGTAATTACATAGCTATTTTAAATTTTAAATCGCACTTAACTATTTTGAACACGAAGCCAAACTACATGTAGGCCTACAACTGCCAGTTTCACCGGTACCATGCATATAGGCCCATATACCCCATACAATACATGTAATGTACAATAATGTCAATTTGCCTGCTTGAGTCTTGTAGTCTACAATAATCTTATATTGTAGACTACAGGATTCAAGCAGGCATATTCGCATTGACAAGTAGATGCTTTGGATAAGCCATAAGTCATATTAAAGATCAGGTGGGACTAGCTGGGGGGGTAAGTTAGGTTTAGTCACCGGTTACAGCAACCATAAGCCTAGTGCGAAGTGTCAAGGTCAATCGCTATCAACAAGAGTTGTTTACATTTTTCTGGATATCTATTGACCTACCGTAAAATCGAACTAATCACAATGCGAAGATTAAATAGTTTTCACTTGTTACTTAATAGTTGCTACCCACTTTCTTGCATGCATGAGTGTAATACACAATATTTTTATTTAGTTTTGGACGTATCCAGCAGCATAAAATAATTGCTAAGCGACGATCTTTCATCTTCATCTTATTTTTAGGCACAATTTTACAAAGTAATGTTGTATTATGAATCAGTTCCCCCACAGTTGGGCAGAGGTCCTACTGCCAATCTGTGAGCTGAAAATAGCTTGGCTTTTGAAATTCTAACTAAAATTTTTTTTTGCACAGAAATAGAAGGTTTTTTTGTGAAAAAAAGGTAGCTAGATATTTGAAGCACTATAGGCCTAAAGGAACAGCCGTCGAAGAATATTATGTGCATCACGCTGTGGCATCGAAAAGTTTCGTCAGCATCCATAAGCGAATTGAATAGTACAACAGGCCTATCCACTTTTTGGTCAGGACACGCCCACCTGTACCGTAATACATTGGAACGAGCAGCATCGAACATTTAGCAGACGTCCATCGAGCAAAATCGTTGATGTCTAGTGAGAACACTGATCTCGAATCTTCTCAACTGTTACTTTAGTCTATAGCATCATCTTTCCGATCCTATCAGGGCTTACAAAGGCGATCGTAGGCTACACTTTTGACGCTACACGCCTAAGCTGAGAGCCTGAGAGTCGGAAACAAAATCCTTTTCGACGAGTCCCAAACCTCTCATACGTCATGGCGGAGCGGCTTTGGAGCGATCGGATCCGTCGAATAGTTGAACCTCATATCGCGATTCGTGGACGGGAAAATGATCACTCGAATCAGAATGCTTAAGCCAGAAGAGGCTCAGAGCGCGACAAAATGGCGGGCGGACAAAATCGCGAGCCTATAAAAAGGACGGACGGATTCAAATGTTGATACGTTGGTATGCCTGCGCGTATTGTTCGCTACAGACGCTGAGAACAAGCCGCGCAAGAAATGCAGGGCAAGAGGAAGATTGTGATCTAGCAATAACTTACCACCTACTCGTATACGGCTAATAACGCAGCGTTGGCCGTAAGATAATTTGGTGTTATCGTGTCGGGTCAAAATAAATGAAAAATCTGAATGATTAAAGCAAATTAGGGGATAGGCCTAGCATAGAGTAAAGGCTCGAACAGCACTCGACCCGATTGATCGATCATGTCGCGAGTAGATGACTCGAAAAGTCAACAGATTCAGCGACGATGCCCATCGCCGACTGTTACAGTAAGCCTTCAGTATAAATAGGCATAGGCCTAACTGTGAACGAGCGAAAGAAAGAACCAATCAACTACAATGTCATGTAGGCCTACTTACAAGTACCAAATCGATACGCTCGTTGACTCGACGTTCATCCTGTTGGGAAAAAAAATAGGGTGCGAATTGCTGAGGGGTACCCATGGATCCCACGTAATGAATGAAATGTGACACTGCATGCCTACAGTGTATGTCGCGTAAAGTAAAATTATGAGTCCAGACTCCAGATCTACCGTCAAAATACGATAGACTAGGCCGTACTGTGTTAAGAATTTATAGGCTCAATTGCATCACAAACCATAGTGCTACTCGTAGCACAAATCCCCACGATAGGCATATCACGGCATCACAACACTACAATAGGCATATACCACACAGGCCTAGATGTACACGTGCGTGTAGGATGTTAGATTTTAAACAAAAATCTCATCGAGTACGAATAATTATTGAATATCGCAGAAATTTTCAGAATGGGCCGCATATACTGGAACGCATAATCGCATAGTAGACCATCTTATGCTATACGGTTCACGGGGTAGGCCTATAGTGAACGCGGATCTACGCAACGCCTGCGTCCTTCGAAACAATTTAACGCCGAGCCGTTAAGCCGAGCACATAGGCCTCTTATGAGAGGCGCGACGTCACGCCCTCATCAGCGACTGGCGATATTGCTCACGTCATTCCACGCTCCCTTACGAGAACTGATTAAACTCGATGATTGATGGCCGTGATGGAATGTGATCGATAATTAACTAATCAATCACCGGAATGTTGATTGTTGCCCGGAACGTACTAAGTTACTAACAAGATGCAAATTGCCAACTTCATTGTTGGTACAAAAAAGAGTTGCAGGATCGCAGCTGTACGCTGTAACTGCGCGTCACTAAAAGCATGACATAGCCTATCGTATAATGTTACGATGCAAATAATTGTATAGGGCGATAATTAATGGCCCCGCTGTTTGCGGCACAAACAATTATTGTTAGTCTCGGGCCGACTAGTTTTTCCATAGATGATATTATACATTTTAGCCGCTGTAAATAAAAATCCCACTGACTATATTTGCCACACATGTAGCCTACGCAGATGCGACTAGCGGGGACACAGTGGAACACCTGGAGGATGCACTCGAGCACCGTCACCGTCTTACCCTATGTAGGGCCTTGTAGGCCCATATAAAACGAAGCAGATACTCAGGATCGAGGCCCCATGAGGCCCAGGATCAGCGGTCAGACGTCTGGAAGTGGGGTGTCTAACCAACATTGGGGGCAGACGACGCGTTCTTATTCTTTCATTACTACTCTCTATTTTGACACAGCCTAGGCCTACATGTAGATTTATTAAGCATAGATAAATCGTCTTTAAGCCTAATTAAAATGATACAAATTGTGACTAATGCAAAAACGTACAATATGGGTTACCCAAGCCCATTGTAGTATGTACATGTAGGTATGCTATAGGTTAGTGTCCTTACGCTGCATATATTGGATCATTTCAAGTCCACGGTGTTACGATTGAGCCAGAGTTGAGTTAACGTTTGGCAAGTTAGATTCACATTCATATTCACATTTTAGCCGTTTTCTGTCCGTTTTGACATTATATTGCTATTCCGAATGTACATGCATTCCGTTGAGAAAGGGGCTGATAGCCAATACGTGTAGGCCTACTTCACGTTCCGATTCTGACCGCTGAATTGGGACGCCAAGCCCGATATTCCCCGCCTGACTATGTCCCCGCATTAACGGACAATCTCCAGGCCTACAGCGGGCGGAACCAAAGTCCCGTAGATTATAGCGTCATGACGTCCCGCTGGCGTCATTACCGAGTCCCGACCGCGGCGTCATGCTGCAGTCTGATCTGCAAATAATGATGCGCTGACGGGGACTGGATGACTGCGTCGAGTTTAGCAGTCGTCAATGACAGCGAAGCGAAGCCATCGCCGGTCGCAAGATTTTCTCCAGGGGGGTGCAAAATACAATTGGTTAATCTAGGGGGGTGCAAGCTCCGAACTTGCGAGCGAGGGGGGGAGGTGCTGACAGAAATAATTGACAAGCTAAAATGCTATTCATCAGGCTGGTGGACGGTAGAAGGGAACGCATTCCCTGTCATATGCGCGTTCAATCATCATTGGCATTGGCCACGACTGATTTTTTTGGCCCCCGCTCACTGGGAAGACCAATCTCGCAGCGGCCAGGGGGGTGCACAGGGAAGTACAACTTGCCTTTCCACGTTTCCACGAGGGTACAATCTGCCTATCCAGGGGATGCAAGTGCACCCCTTCGCATCAACGTGCGGGCGCTCATGTGAGACGCTAATGTCCGTCTTACGAGCTTATCAAGGGAGTCGTGTGGATATTTGCAGCAATTTGTGGCGATAGATGGCGCAGAAAAACGATCTACACGCACTTCAACAAATTTGCTTACACCGGTCGCATGTTGTAAGCGCAGAAAATAGATCCGAGATCTGTGGGAAATTGATCCAAGATCTACTTCACGCGAGGCGATTGGTTACTGTGGTAGCCTATTAGTTGACGATCGCTCAAATTACGCTCCATTCAGCAACTGCTTTGAGTACTATAGCCCGCGTGACTGAAATGATGTTTTCGAACAGAGTTTGAATGAGGGGTTGAAATTTAGAGGAATTAAAAGGATATTGAAGCTAATGAAGTCCTATTGCACGCTTCTGACAGCTCTGTGCATTAAAATTCTTACATTTAAAGGACTGATGAGATATGTCCTGCAGCACACCCAACCAATCAGGTGGGGTATAAGCCTATATTGAATCTCAACTGATGGAGAGGGACGTAAGGTGATAGGGTGGGTGCTTACGAAATCCAAACAGAACTGCTTCTATTTCAAAAAGAGTAGGCTATAGGCCAACGTTCTTAGACCTCTATTTTATAGTGATATGTCCTCGTTATTATCTTACCCTTGATTTTTTTCTGCACAACGCGAGGGTCATTTTTTTAACCGAGGCTCTTTGTCGCGCCCCTCCCATGCATCATTGCGCGGCGTTCTCTTCAAATTGTGCCGCCCTGGGCGGCTGCCTAGTTCGCATAGTAGGCGAGCAGGCGCTGGTGATGTGAATCAGCGTGAGAATTAAGCTCATTAGGCACTAACTGTTACAGAACACATGTACATTACACAACGCTAAGGGCTTTCTAGCTTTGTACTTACCTTCAGCTTGCGATTTTTTTCCGCGTGATGTAATTACTGTTGGCATAACAGCGTTCCTCTATTTTCAATAGGCCTATGCTTTTATTTTTGGCGCAACTGCCGCTCGTTGACAACGCGATAACAATATTTATTCTTACATTTCACTTCGGCTTCATTTAAGTTGTACGTGTTGAGCCTACTGCTTTACTTATCGGCGGATTTCACGAGAAAACAACTCTCTCAAATCTGTGGTCATGCGCAGTTTGCGCTTTGGTCACGAGCGCTGTTTCAATACTACAATGCTGAGACATACTGTACACGTAATGATGAGACTGACGAACATGATAGTGGCCTGATTTGAGGCCGACTCTTTTCATGTTGATTTTTGAATGGGATGGGACGTTACGTGAAACCTGTACGGATTGTTTTAGTAGGTTACTTACACTCATGTTGGTCAAAAGAAAAGCAAGAAGTTATTGAATATTTTACCATCGTGTTCACAACGAGTAAAAGATCTTAAGGGTATTGATATTTTAATGGCTTAGATTATCATTTTAGATCTAGGCCCACGCGGGTGTCAGGAAAAAGGGGGGGGGGGGTAATTAAAATAATGTCAAGTCACAGCGAAGTCCCGTTGTGTGAACAAGTCCGGTTGTGTGAAATGAACGCCGGAGTCACAGAATCGCTGCCCCTTTTTCAGTCACCTTTTACGACTCGCTCGGAGAGCTCTGGGTTGCCAGCCAATTCCATCTTCCCTGGTTTGTAAACGCAGGTTTCAATTTCTCGTCATACGATAAATCTGTCGGTGACGAGGCAGGCATTAGCGAGAGAGCCTTGTCACTCTCAGATCGGCGGAGCAGAGTGCGCGGGATACGACGGTCAATTTGGCGCGAACACCGCTCTAATTGTTCAATTTTCGCACCAGCGCGAAACTATAAAGAACTTCGTGGGCGGTGTACGCGTGAGTGACGTCCGATTGTGTGCTGCTCGAAACGTGGGGTGCGGGTCAAGGCTTCCGAAATGTCGTTCGTCAAATGGACCCGATCTACGTAAAGCTTACAAGCGCTAGACATAATGGTTTTATTTAGGCACCAAAGAACTGTTAAGCATAATGAAGAAGAAGAATATAGTGATGTTTAAATCAATGGTTGAATAATCATTACAGTCGCTGCCAGTTTTAACTACACGTACATTCTTTCATCGATCTTTAATAATTGCTAGTGGATGACTTTTCGAAAATAAATGCCGGTATTTTTTGAAGCTTTGGCTGTTAGAATTTAGAATTTGCATTTATTCGCATTTATTATTTATAACATTATTATTCGCATTTAGAATTTGCGCCCAGTTGCTGCATACAGCCTACTTTTATGACGCATCCAAACTTCATCAATAATTGGCATAACGTCATTCTAGTTTTGAGCTGAATTGTTTGGCCTCGATGACTCGGACTCCGTACTCGTATATTTCATGTTAATATGCAATAAGTTTTACTAATTCGAAACATTGAATAAAGTATTGGCACCAAAAATCGATGTGACAGTGGAAACAGCAGCAGATCCGGTTAAATAAATCATCGTCGCTATGTTTCAGAGAATAGTATATTCAACTATACCCCCTTGATTCTTGCCGCCTGTAGTACCGGTGCGTGCCTGTCGCGCTCCCTCTGCCTCTAGCACTCTAGTCTTTAGTGGGGTCGTTAACGCGACACGTTATTCCACGGCGAGCCTCATGGCGGGTCGCCCGGTACAGAATTCATAGCACCAGCGGCATCGTGCCTGAACGGGGACCGGAAGGCAAATGAAAAGGTGCCGAAAATAGTACTCCGCTCGCGAGTTGTGTAAATGCAAACGGGCTATTTTTAGCCCAGCTACTACTTTAAGCACAACGACGCTGGTTAGTATACCATACAGTCAGCGGCAGGCCGCGCGTTATAAACCCGCTATTGTAATAGGAGTCTGGGTTACATCAGCGGCAGCTGCTTAACGAGTCAACGCCATGTCGATCGTTAACACAGGGTGCCACAAAAGGCGTTAACGCTTGTGCTCTCTTTATAAATATACCTGCTGCAAGTTTATAATACGTAGGGTTAGGTCCACTGCAAAGTGATACTATGCAACGTTTTAAGAGGAGAGATGATGCATGTGGATTTGACACGCAATGCATGCGTGTCAAATTAGGCAATTATGGACCTACTTGAATGTTTGTTGCTGTGGAATTATTTAACAAAACATATTCAGCAAACTTTAAATAAGTGTCGCGAATGGATAACCTTTCGTGCGTAAATTTAGCCAACTGAATTTTTTTGTAGTATTTATGCTCAAATCCCAGAGTGTAGTGCCTATGGTGTTTTCGAGGCCTCGCTGTATTGACCAAGTACAAATTAAGACTATACCAAGGCTACAGTTACTGTACGCGACACGCCTCCACGCAATGTATCGATGAAAATAATCAAGATGAAGGGTCGGCATTATTTTGGATGGGAGAGGGGAAGGGGAGTTGAAAAATTGAGACAGAGAGCTTTTAATTTTCTCAAAAGGAATGAGGAGAGTCGAGGAGAATCCCTTGACGGGGGGGGGGGGGGGGGGGGACACAAGACACGAGTGAGACATGAGTCTCAAGCTTAGTAGGCCTACTGATGGCGTTATTATTAGCAATTTAGAACACATCAATCTCAACTTGGGCAGCAGCAGCACTAGTCTTGCAAGTAGCTGGAGCAGCTAACATGCCAAGTCAGCCGCCTCAACCACATTCGTAGACAAATAACAGCAGGCGCCTGACTGCCTTAACTGCTGCAGTAGCGCTGCGCGGCTACAACATTACGGCTGGCTGTTCTAAAAATAACTCGTTTGCATTTTCAACACTCGGGCTCCGCTCGCAGTATCACCAGAGCAGTCTGTATTACACTGATGAAGATATTGGATGACAATAGATATAATACATGTACGTTATCATTCTGTTCGTTACACTAGCCCGTTTTCAGATTTGATTATATTCTGAACAGATATTCGGTTATTGTAGACCCTTTATATAATTAGTATACAGTCAAACGGGTGCTTAAAAGGATTTGTAGTTATCTCTATTTCGTCACAAAAACAGCCAATCAAACCTAAAAAATACAAAAAGCAATGAGCTACAGGCGCAAAACAGTCCCAACTGACTACACACGACGTGCATAGCCAGCCCGACAAACAACACAATGTAATACAGATCAGTAGTTCACCGCGTCAAAATTTAATAGAATGTAAAATACAAGAAATAGTCAATATTAACAGTCCAAGTTTAAGCACCTTCCAAAGACGCGCTGAAGACGGCCCATGCCGCCTGCCTGCGGTCCATGCCTAGTTCATATTTATATCAATGTGATACTTTTCACACAACGCCGTAAGATCACCCTTCGCCAACAGCCCAAAAATGAGGTGCGCGGGCGAATGTAGCGATATATTAATTATTCAATCGATGGTTTAAATTAAAATGTCACGAACCGGATGCTGCTTTCGTCTCTTTTTACTTTCCCACATCGGGATTAATGCGGGTGCGCGAAACTATCGCAGAGGGGTTCGGCTTGTAGGGCCTATCTGAAGTCCAACTATTGGATGAGATTGGCTGAAGGTATTACGCTATGACTGGCCTTTGCTCCTTCATCTCCTTGCTTGAACGGTGAGCATGATTCACAGCGAAGCGATCCAAACATGGGTGTACCCCAAGGAGGCGACAGGAGGAAATTGTCCCCTCAAAGTTTGGCCAGGGGATATGGAATGGCATTCCGCTCGCCCAGAATTTTGGAAAAGAGTCGATGGTTTTAGTGGTCATTATCCTTAGTATGTCGTCATCACTGAACAGAACGTTTTTATATATTACATGACAAACATTAGTAATTTAAATTAATTTGCCCAATAAACAATTATTCAAGTTTTGTTTTGCTTTTTGTAGTTTAGGGACCGTGTGTAGCACACAAGGGCTATATACAGTCCGGTTCTGTGCAAGAGAGCCGG
>JAQIWG010002773.1:0-19484 GCA_034695025.1 Chamaedrilus cognettii | reverse complement strand
AAATTTAATTGAAAATAGTGACATCATCCTGACGTCAACGACCATGAGTGAGTAAGCTGTATGAATAATAGTTTGATAGCTCCCTGTGTATTAAACAACTTACTATAAAATTTATAATACTAATAATATAAGAAACTTCCGTCACGTTTGCAAGAACCCCACGCACCCACCCCCCCGAGCATGACGTAATTATGCAATGTCCCCTATGCCCTAATCACAGCTTCAAGTTCTGTTTGTTTGCTGCCGCAGGTCGTGATAGGGAACCTGCTGGAGACACGCAAGGCAGAGGTTGTCGTGGTGTCGGAGGGGGAGGAGGCGCGGTGGATCAGATTATCTGAGGCAGAGTTGCAAACCGGCGCCAAAATTGAGGAGACTATAGTTACAGAGCTGACAGCTAGGCATCAGCGACATTTGACAGCAAACAAGCAACAGTAGACATGTGGACTGTCGGGAGAGCTTGAGGATAAATTAGGCTTATGGTTAAATTCATCAATCGGCGAGAAAAGCTTATGTAATACTTGAATTAAGTGAGCGACAGATCGCAGCGTTAAAGCCACCAAGCTGCGATCTATTCAATGCAGGAATGAGCCAATATAGAACACGCTGTGGTCAAAGCCATGCTTTACGTCACTGCGTCCCGCTGTTTACTAATCCAAGTATTACCTCGGCGTTTGTTGCGTCTGTGTATTCAACCGTTTGACAAGGGGAGTTAAACTTCACTTTTAAGTCTAGTTTCAAGTCTTTTGTGCGTTCTATGAAAAAAGCTTAGCATGTATCGATAACACGTATAGTTAGTTGTATTTGAAAGTGTCACTCCCGTGCCTCTTTTTGACTTTGGTAGACTACGTTTATCCTGTTTATTTGATGTTGCCGATTATTTATGTTACGGAACATTAAATCGTAAAACATTTAAACCGTTTTAAGGCATAGGCCGTATTATTGGATTCGTGTGATACACGCGCTGATCCTTTTTATTATTGCGGACAGTGGAGGCAGTGAGTGCTTGCCAAGTGTGTAGTCTGTAACCGAAAACTGAAAGGTGTAATAGTAATTTTTATTGGTGGTAGTAAGAACGCTTCTTTTGACAGCTAGCGAGTTTTGTTAAGTCACCTAGATGCTTTTATTGATTGATTGTATAATGATGATTTCTTCGTGATTAGAAGGTGAAAGAATAGTTATGGTTCGTTTTGTGTATGCGTATGCAAAATTATTACCTTTGGCTTTTATGTAATTATTAGTTATCCTTTTAATGCGTACGTAAAAGTTAATCGTTAATGCCTTTTCAGCATTTTGTAATTCGAATTAAGAAACAGAACCGTCTGGTTAAAAAAAGCCATGATGTAAATATTTATTTTAATCGATCATATTGTATAAAATTATTCATTGTCAATAAATCTTTCTTTCAAGAAATTCAATTAATTCAAATTTCTACGCTTACTTGCATCCTAATCCTACCAAAAAGATCCCTAAAAGAATGAAGTACAAGAATGTGGTCTGTACAATTTTTTAATATCACAGCCGAACATCTTACCAGCACATTAACACGCACACACAAACATACATACCGACAAACAAACACACAGACGCGCGCCGTTAGTTTATAAACACATACAAACACAAGCTGAAAGATCGTACACGCAGTTTATGCTTGTTTCGATACGTCGCGAAGAGCTACAAACTACACTGCCCGCTAAACCTTTTCTAGCAGAGCATAGGTAATCACCTAACAAGATACTACCATTTATAAGGTGCTACACATTCCTCCACGACGCTTCAACGTACTAATAATAAATATGTTCTGGATAGCTAATAGCCATTACGCAACCATTCATCCGAGTCAACATTTAAAAATTGCTGCCGCTCGCACGCAAGCAGTGGTTCCCCAAGCACGGCAACGTCAGATAACATCAAACGAAGCGTGGCTAACATTTGCCACTGATGAACAAGCAGTGAAGACACGGCAGCAATAACGAATTGAAGTTGGAAAAGGTTTTTCAACTCGGTGGGGATTACCACATCATTCTTAAATGTTGGTGACGTTTTCTGGCCCCACAAACCCATTAGAAACTGCGCAAAATGGGTATGGTTTGCCTTAACAAAGTTGGCTTTCTCACCGCGTTTCAAACCTGGAGTTTTCCCAACAAATTTCAAAGTCAACAGGGTTTTGCCATCACGATTCAAATATGGGGTTTTCCCACCATGTATCAAACTTGGGGGATTTTTTTACCACATTTCAAAGTCGGTGGAGTTTCATCTCCACCAACCCCAACGGTTGTTGCTGCCACGAGTGAACAACGACTTCAACAGCTATACAGTAATCAACGAGCCGCAACAATGAACTACAACAGTGTGTCCACTCAAATGTTACTACCACACCCTGTCCAGATGCTTCTAAAATTTATTTATTACTTCTACCCTCCCCTGTACACTACGAGCGCTTTTACAGTTTTACCTTAGGCCGGTTGGTCACAATTTTGAACTTTTCAAAACAAAGCCAATAGCCAAACAAATGCCAATAGCAAAAGATTGATTGTCGCAATACTTATTAGGTGCTCGGAAAAATTCTACGAAAGTTTCTAAAACCTTTCCATTCCTTTCATTGTCATGTTCAAATTCAGCGATATTCTACAGTTGCCAATTAAAAACTTTGAAAGGGATAAAAAAATTTTGGTTTGTATCTTAGAGCCGTCAGCATCCAAAAATCTTCAACCTTGGGGTAGCTAAACAATAAATTAAGCATAGCATCAGTCATTATAGACACAGGGAACGCTGTGCCCCAAGGTAGGCTACACATCGACAAAATGAAATCTAAACATCCCAATCGCATTTCAACAAGCTTAATCAATAAATGAAATCATCATGCATCTAAACCCCCAAATTAAATAAGCTCTGCAAAATCCAATCGCCAACTAAAAAGCAATGTCATAATCAAAAACCAAACTTTCATCTTTGTTATTTAGAGTCAATTTCAATGCGCAAAACGATGAAACCTTTTAAGAGGGTCGTATTTTGAAGCAGCATAAAGAAAAATTCACGCAAAATAAAGCATTTCAATTCAAAACCACCACAAATCATAGAACTTCATCCATTGGAATTTTTCATTTAAATCAGCAATTAATTTTAGTAGTAATTTTGTCCACTTTTCCGTCCTCTCTAAGCTGTCATTTTTAATCAATTCGACAAAATATTGCCGGCAAAAGAATAGTCTAGGCCACAAATGATAGAAAAATTGAACAATTCAATCGCTAGAAACGTCTATCGCTATATACGTAGTACTTGCGCCCTACACTACACGCGAGTTAGTAGAGATATAGGAATAATTGCATAAAATTAATTCTACCAACGCGCTAAGCGCCGGTTTTTCCAAAACGGATTAAACTATGGTTCAGGATTCAGCCTATGCAAAATGGTGGGTTAAATCCTGAACCATCATTAAATCCGTGTTGAAAAAACTGCCCCTAAGTATTCGAGAAAGCACAATGATATTACCTACATTTATACCAATAATGGTTAGATAATGTGTGATAGTAACGTAATGTCAAGTACGGTAGGTTACATAACAGTTGTATCAACTAATCAAGCATCGCCGCTTACCACTTCATTATCGACTTGAATAGGAAAGAGGAATAAACATCCACATTTTTACCATTATTCCGTTGCAGGATGCCTTGTGAAAAAATATACATTTAAAGTGAAGGATTTAAACGATTCTCCGGTGAAACCATAATCTATTAACGCAAATAATTTTATCCCATAAAATCTAAAACTAAGCGTCCACAATCCACATTATTATTCCCGTTCAACAAACCCCAAAAATAAATCAAAACCTCTGCGATATTTTAACTGCGTACGATGTAGCAAAGCGCCTCTTTCGATTCTACCCACACAACGGCGCGCTCAAATTACTCCACAAAGCTACAAGGTTTGAAGCTGAAGCTCGCTACGCACTGCTGCCAAAATAAACACAAGAGGAAGATAAACACCCATGCGCGCACGAACAACGCTAGAGTAACACAGTATTAGTCATTAGATAGTCAATAGCTGCCTTGCAAAGCAATCTACACGGGTTTCCGAATGAAACCGTCGTCGGTCGACGAACATATTTTTGGACACAATGTCAGCGTAGATGAAAAATGTTAAAGATCGAAGAGTAAAAGTTACCGAAGATAGCTATAAATTTAACAGATATCATTGTTCATTTTAAGTTTAAATAATATTAGGAATAGAATAGGACTATAAGATTCAAAGAGAATATTCTCATACCATGAAAGTTCTATAAAGCAACCATCCATTATAGTACTACTTCAAATGCCGAAATTTAATATATAATTTCAATACGTACCTACGGGGGTATAATCGTTCCTGGTTTATAGTGATATACAGTTGTATAGCACGCGAGTGAAGACAAAAAAGAACAACAACCAGCGCACATTGGTTTGCCGTCAATAGAAAAAACAACCAACCACTGAACCAATTGCACCAATCACGCGAGTGTTCTCGAAGATTTTCGATAAAGTTGATCGTCGGCCAAACCGAGCCCGCGCTTGGCAAGCCCGCAGCACCAATGGCGTGCCTCGCAAACGGTTCGCGACCGACATCGGCCAATCGCCCGTCGGCAAGCTGGACCAGGGCAAGAGGTCAAACTCGAAGGCCAAGACAAATCGATCCGCTCAGACGAGAAACTGGAATTCCTGAATCCCAAAGATTCGCTTTTGGATTCGCTCCCGGAGGCCGAAGAAAGCGGAAAAGGCAGTAGAACGGGCGAACTGCTCCATATTTTGAAGCCACGTGAATTTGTGGAAACGAGAAGGGGTATGGGGGGGACAGGAGCGGAGTCAGGTGACCTCCATGGCGACGATAGCTTCGTTAGACGTGCCGGAGATGCGCTCATCACGCGTATCTCTAAAAAACAACCGGCATCTAAGCAACGACACTCCGGCACTTCGTGCTGCGAAAAAGTTAAAGCGACAACGTTTGACAAATTATGTAAAATAATATCATTTAACTGCACGCAATCATCACTAACCACATCAAATATCCAATGCACAACTGAGTATTTGCAAAATGTCACATCATATATGGATAACCAAAAAATGACTGTTTAATTTATCATAATATCGGTCATCCGCTTATAATTATATATACAGACAAACAAATTTTCTACATCTGAGATTGATAAGGTCCTAAGTAAGTTCCTAACATCATTATAAGAAAACAATATCAATTTAAAACAATACTGCAATATGGACTGATCAAAGACAAACTGAAAAGCCTGTAAATACTCTAATCACTAGAAAGTGTATATTTTCAAGGACAACAACACCCTCCAATGAACCAGGACGAAGTGTACCTCGTCAGCGCGTTGTTCGTCCTTGCTATCACGCTGCCCAGCTTCAGCATGGCCGCCTGCTGCTGCTGCTGCTGTGTAGCAGCAGCAGACCCTGCAGCACCAGCAGCCACCCCCCCCGTCGACGCCGTCACTCCGGTCCCCCCCGGCGCCCCCCGATTGGTCCTCGCAACCGCAGTCATGGCTGTCGAGCCAACGAGCGCCGACGGGCGCGTAAATGTAATCACGTTACGCGCGTACGCCCCCTCGGCGTTGTTGGAATCTGCGTGCGTCACAGTCGCAGTAGATGCGCCCCAGAACCGCATGGGAAACCCCCCCCCGGTGGCACCCCCTCTCGAAGAGTTGTTCTGCGCCGCCACCGACGTTGATACAATTGACACGGCTATCCGCGCCGGCGCAGCCGGCTGTCGCTGCTGCATCGGCCGTGAAGCCACCGCATGGCCAGACACAGCAGTATAGCCGGGCACAGCCGCGTGGCCAGTCGCGCCCGAAATCCGTGTCATCGCCACCAACACGTTTGGCGGCAAAGCCGACCCGGCGGCAGAGCCGTGCTGCGCGATGCTCGGAGCCGTGCTTACGCGTGGCAACGCGCCACTCCGCGCCTGCTGCGAATATCCAGCTGCTGCAGCGGCCACGTGGCTCGTGGCTGCGCCGGCGTCGGACGTCCGAAGCACGACCTGGGCCGGATACGAGATGGAAGCCGCGGAGGAGACACGTTTCATTGTTGTTGTTTGGCCCTGGCCCACCCCCCCCGCACTGGCCATCAAAGATCGCCCCCCTGGGGGAGCGCCGGAGGGTCCCCGGGGGGGATCGGGCACCAGGGACGGAGGCCGGACTGCTGCGATGAGGTTGGCTTGCGGGGCGGCGGCGGGGTGCAAAATCGAAGCATGTAAGGAGGACAGATGCGAAGCAGAGGAGTGCAAAGCGGAGCCGCCGTGTAAAGCGGAGGCGTTGGAAGCGGGTGGGTGAGACAAAGCGGTGGCGTATCGAGGGACTGGAGGGTTGTGGGGGTGGGCGAGGGGGGCGGGCAGGGGGTAGTTAAGCTGAAGAATGCTGTCGGCCGGCAGTGTCGATAGGCCGAGACTGTCGCCGGCGGGGGTCAAGGTCGATAGGCCGTCGTCATCGACCACTAGCAGCGAGTCTGAGCACAGGAAGCACCGGACCAAATGTATCACACTGACCAGAAATATATATTGCATATCACACACCATCACGCACAAGAAATAGATCAGGCTGCTGACACATATACGAACGAGGTATCAACACTTAAATCACATACATATGCCGCTAGAAATGTATCACGCTGATCACACGCATATGCATCGGAAATTATCACACTGATAACATGCTAGAAATATATCGCGCTAATCACAAGACACTTGACAGGTCATGTAGCCAATTCCAGAAACCAGTAATCGTTCTTTATTAACCAAATGTTAAACGCGTCAGATTCACAACATCAAGAAAAAAACTAACAAAAATGCGTTCCTACACACAAATACATTCGCAAGCTCGAGGCTGCATCAGTGATATCAGAGCAAAAAAACAGAAAAAGAAGCAAACGCCTACAAAGGATACAGAAAAAATTGAACAGAAAGATTCTGTTTGTACACAAAGACTATCATAGAAGTCAATAGTAACAAGCTAACAATAACATAGCTTTCTTTTGAAATTGTTCTACTCATGCAATTCCCACTGACCGTTATCTAACGGCGAGTGTGTGGTTGTGCGCGATCGTTTGACGTCCGGCGCAACCAGGTGATCGAGCGTCGGTCGTCGTGACACGGCGTCATCTATTCGTGCCGGCTCGCTGGCACCGAATGGCACAGTGACACCGCCGTGACACGAAGCCTCGACACCGCCTCGGGAGTCGTGTCGCGCGATGGCACCGGGCGCCATCAGTAAACGACGCACCTGGCGATAGTGAGGTCTGTGTGACACAAACGTACACAGCTGTGTAGACAAATACAGCAGTGGATAATGACCGATCCAAAAATATTGATAATATTCTATCGGTTATTATCTAAACACGATACAGTCCTACATTATGCCAATTCAGTGTCGAATCATTTCAAAATACCGAAGAACAATCTATGCACAAAATTCATTTAGAAAGACAAGCAGGATACATTCACAACAATCAAAATCAGCTTTAAATCGTAAGAAATGAATACACTATGATAAAAGAGACAAGTGTGATCGTCATGCGAATCAGAGAACATGCAGGAAAAGTTCGTACACTGCGTGTGTGCGTAGTTGCTCAGCGACGCACGATGATGCCATGTCATCGGCTGACACGCCCGGTGTCACCGTGTCGCAAGGACCGGAGGAGGAAGTGAGTGGTTGAGAGGCGTTGAACCGGAGAAGCTGATCGTCCCACGGGGTCGACGCTCGGTCCAACAACACCCTACGCAACAACGAACCAACACTTAGAACCAGTCACACCAACACGCGCAAAGTCGCCTATTATATGCAAACAACTTATTGCATATAACATACTACTTTTGTAATCGATTAATTCAACCAGCCTATTCAAACTACCCTTCATCCCCTGGGATGCAGCTGAACTGTCCTGTCGCCCTGCTCACTCAACCTACCCATCACCCCTCGAGACAAACATGGCCTGTTCCATCGCCCTGCCCACTCAACCCACCTGTCACTCCCTGGGACCACAAGTGGACTGACCTGCCGCCCCTGCCTATCCTCCGTCGCGCGTAGCCGATGCAGTGGAGGCGCGGCGGTTCCGAGAGCGATGTGAGAGAGTAACGATACCGTGGGTCGGCGATGACCCCCCTTGCTGCGGGACTGGGGGGGCTCCAGGGCCACCCGCCTGGCCCCTCCTGGTACGCCTAACGACACACAACCGGCTCAAATCAACACGGCCAACAATCTCACAACTAAACACTAAGCCTACAAACGATACTCCACTGGCATAAAATTTTGACTAATTATGTTCAAATTCTAAGACATCAAACTCTGCATGACAAACTACATGGTAATGGGAACGATATTATTATAAATTTAATCAGTCAATCGGTAAATTAATAGTCGCATCGATTTTATCCAATATTCTGTAACAGCAGTCTTCATTACGGTGTAAATTGTCAAATCTCCCGTCATTTTTCTTGTATGAACAAAGCACCCTGATTTTCTCGAATCACACACGGCAGTTCCCTTCATAATATTACACCTGTCAAGTCTGCGCATCGAATGTCCAACTAGCAGCATTAGTAGCGGAAAGTGCAAACTACGCACTGCGAGGTAAGTGCACCCGGCGCGGCGCTTGAACGCGTACACTCCGTCAGGGTTGTTCTCGACGTCCGTGTCGGAACCAGAGGCACCCTGCAACATCACAGCACTGGTCGTTAGAGCGCAACAAGCAACTGGAACAGCACAGCACTCGACGCTAATGCGCGCCAAAGAATTAGAACGCCACAATACAATCGAGGCAGGAGAAATAGATAAGGAAACGGATTACGCCCTATCGACTCAACCCTAACCCACTATCAACGAGCAATAGCGAAACAAAATACTACAAAGATAAAGGCATAATAATCAATATAATGCAGCACTAAAACGATTTTATAGCAAAATCGAGGATCGTTGAATAACTCCCGGCCTATCCAAGTTCTATACGATCTCTGATGTCTACAAAAACCAAAACGTACTTCAAACCAAATCTTATTTTAAGTTTCGCAGCTCACCGACACGGCGCTCTCCTCCGCCGAACTATACGCATCGACCCCCGCCCGCAAAAGCAGACCCCCCCGCATGCCCCCCGCATACAACGGCGGCTGCAAGGGCCCCCCGTGTGCCCCCCCGGGGGGCCTGGCGTCAACACGAGGCGTGGCGGCGGTGGAGGAGGTGGTGGAGGGGTAGGACGAGGCCGGTTTGTGCTTGCGTTTCTTGTACTCGCGCTTGCGTCGCGACCGACTGTCCTCCTGCAACTGTGGCAGTAACAGCAGGTACTCATCATACAGTACTCGTATTAGATTACTTGTCATCAAATACTCGTGTCAGATATTTGACATCAACTACTCACGTTAATCACCTGTCATCAGAAATTCATGTCACATACCCGTATCAGCAACTTGCCATGAAGTACTTGTACCCGAAAATTTAGTCAGATACTTGTATCAGATAGAGCATCAGATACTTGTCATCATGTACTCCAGTTAAATACCTGCGTCAGATACTTGCACCAGGTAAATTTTTAGATACTTGTATTAGATAAAGTATCGGATACTCGTCATCAGAAACCCGTGTCTAACTAACGGTTATTGTAAAGCTAAAAACAAAATCACCAACACACTATATCGTATTAAATGCCCAGCCTAAAAACCATCAACATAGAAAAAGTCTAAGGCAAAAATAGCGCGCGTCATTGCCCCCTGCGGAGAAGAAAACCATTCTCTCCCGTCCAATCAAACTCACCAGGAGCCGGTCCCATTCCCTAGACCCCCCGGAGGGAGCACCGCTGCACGGCTGCTCGGGCAGCATGGGTGGCACGAACGCCGTTATGCAACGCTTGGCGTTGGTCTTGGCGACGGCCAGCAAGCTGCCGTCCCAGTCCTGGGTCCGGTACCTGTGCACACCACGCAGCGTTCTTCAAACGTTTGACTAAAACCAAAATTTACATTGAACACACCATATCAGAGGTGGTTTTAGAGCTTAAGGACCGTGTGTAGTAACCAAGACTGTTACTGTCCTGTTCAGTGGCTCGGAATCCAGCAAAGAATCGCTCCCATAAACAAACGTTTCAAAACCACTTTTAGCTACAACAATTTCAAGTACACGAGACAGTTCCAAGTCGAGGAGACTGAGAACAATTACTCACCTCTGTTCAACGACCTCGACAGTAAGCCTGAGCAGTTCCTTCTTGCTCTTCTCTCTCCGCTTCAACATCTCCAACAGAAGCCTGTCGGAGACATCAACGCCACACCGCAGCATCAGTCATCAGCATCATCCACAACCAGCAAACAATCAGAATTGTAGTCAAACTAACGGCACTAGCAATCGCAGAGAAAGCATTTTATCGCAGCTCGAATCACTTGCAAATAAAGTGCAATAAGAACACAAATTTTGTCTTAGATTTTCTCTGATTTAACAGCGGCACAAAATAGTGATATAGACTCGTATCAAGCCGGTTGCAAGGATAGTGAAGGTTTAGATCAGCCAACAAAATCTAAAAGATCATAAAAACTAGGCGCTTGCAGGTAAAGTTCAGAAACATCCATTTCACCAGGGCGTTGGGCAAGGGAACGCTAACAATACTCCTTAGCCATCAGATACTAAAAATTATTACACCCGATCTTGCGTTAGCCTACTAGCGCAAACTATATCACTGAATATAGCATAACATCGATTATGGAATGGAACCTTGACACGAATTAATCAATGTATTTATTTTGCACAATACTACACATTTTTCTGAGCCATCTAATAGCAATATAAATGTGCAGCACTAAGCTTTACAATGTTATCAAATGGCATCTTTAGATAACTTCGCGCGAAAAAAATCAGCAAAAAATAAAAGGACCGAAACATTCTGATCAGAAGAAGTTTCAAGTTAGTTTCAAGCAATCCTGTGCTACAAGCCCCGTACAGCGGGAATACCTACAGCGCCTTATTAAGATCCTTCTTGAGCTTCAGCATCTTTTCATAAGACGACTCGTCGTTTTTGCGATTCTGAAAACGATGCGCACCACACAGCCACCACCGTGAGCGCGCTTGATTGTAACAAGTACGCAGTGCTTAGTGTTAACAGGTTGTTACAAACAACACTTCCACTCCACACCTGCGTTCAACCGTCAACGACTTAATGCGCATCATATAATTCTGAAATTAACGCACACATGCGCGCATTTTGTGGTCGCATTCCCCGCTTGCGTAGTGGTAGGTCATTCGAGCCCGCAATGGAATATACATGAAACGCATAAAATTTACATGAGCATTTATAAAATCTGACTGCCATGAAGGGCATTGAAGGCGCCATTAATTGCATTTATCGAATAGGAACTCGACAATGCCGGATCGGCAAAATGGCCAGATGATAATTACCCTTCAATTCAAGCTCTACGCTCGTTTTAACACCTCCACTACTGCTCAAATCCTAAACAGGCTATCAGATGTGATAAGATGAAGAGCCAAGAACAAGAACAAAATTTAAAAATTGATAATCACATCTCCCAAAGAAAGCCAGGCCAGCAATCCTCCTACATCACACTCCGCAGACTCAAAAAAGTCTGTACAATCGCGAGCCAAAATAGAAGTGAGTAGACACATCCGAAGCATCTGCCAGTGGCAAACCTTTCTCGTCTGCATCTTCTCTGTTCTCCGGCGGAAGGCGACGTACGGGTTATTCGTGGAAGAGCCGTCGCGCTTCTCACTCCGCACCTGCGGGATGAGTGGGTGTTGCTGCAACCCACCAATGCATCCTCATTAGCATACTACACACCACACCCTCATTAGCACACTATGCACTTGGGGGATGACCAAGTGTTGCTGCAAGCATACCAACACACGCTCATTAGCATACTACACAACCCACCCTCATTAGCATTTAGGCTAACGCTTCTCTTTTACTAAGGATCAACGACAACTCATGAAATGACAACAGAAGAAACAAGATTCATTTATAAGCACACGTCCAAAAGCACGCAAGTCAGCAAGCACAAACAAAATAACTTCACTCGTCCTATATACGGAACACAAGAAATACAAAAAGGCAAAACGATAAAGCAATGATCAAACCGCAGAAACCGTATTAAAACGGAGAACAAAATCACACAATTTCTAAATATCCTAGCAATAAATTTTGTTAAAAAAATCAAATTATTCTAATTTTGAGCATTAGTGTAAACAGCGGGTTTTTGAGCAGTGTAAAGCAAGCGTATAATCGTACGAGAGCGAGTCGCTTGTTGAGCCAATAGTCGTAGACGGCCATCGTGAGGTCATCGTCCTCCTTCAGCAGAGCCTTCGCTTCCGGCAGGGTCACGACCTGACACACATACAGCAGACCAATCACAGGTTACGAACTGACACACATACAGCAGACCAATCACAGGTCACAAACTGACACACATACACGCCCCAATCAGAGGCCACAACTAAATGCACAACCATTTCGGCATCTATTACAAAACTCTATTACAAAACACATATACCACTAAACTTTAAAAAAAGTCCACCAAGTATGTATTAATACATTAACTATTGTTAACTTGGGCAGCCAATAAAAACAAACCTCAAAATTCAGTAAAATCGCAACAAAAGATCTAGTCAAACAAAAGATCGTCAAAACTCAAAAAAGTATTCAATACCATACACATGTATCTTTTTCTCAACTCTTCGTCTGTAGCAAATACAATGCTACTTAATTTGTAGCCTTCGTATTTTGACACCAAAACAAATTCTAAATCCACTATTATTATTATATACTTTTTTTCTTTTCTTTACCTGGTACTTCATAACCAAGCGATAAAAACAAGCCAATGTTATGAGAGCATATTTACCAATGTTATTATTTCATCTTTACTCTAAGGTCTGCTGCATTACCATCTGTCCGCTGCCCTTCTCCAGGCGGTCAAGCATGTTCTCCAGCTTGATGGGTGCGATGTCCATGCGCAGAGACTTGACCTGGCGCGCGAGCCATGCTTCGTCCTCGCTGTCCATGTCGTACTCGGGGATCTCCTGCTCCATGCCCGGCGCTGCACATGCAACAGGGCTTGCACTAGACAGACAGCGGAGCTGGCGCTAGACAGGCAACAGGGCTCGCGCTAGACAGACAGCGGGGCTGGCGCTAGACAGGCAATAGGGCTCGCGCTAGACACACAGCGGGGCTCGCGCTAGACAGGCAACAGGGCTCGTGCTAGACAGGCAACAGGGCTCGCGCTAGACAGACAGCAGGGCTGGGGCTAGACAGGCAACAGGGCTCGCGCTAAACAGCAGGGCTCGCACTAGACAGACAGCGGAGTTCGCGCTAGATATGCAACAGGGCTCGCGCTAGACAGTGGGGCTCGCGCTAGACAGCGGGGCTCGCGCTAGACAGGCAACAGGGCTCGCGCTAGACAGCGGGGTTCGCGCTTAACAGACAGCGGGGTTAGCGCTACACATAAACCTCGATCCATGCCCATAATATGTTCACATACAATTTTATATATTTTATATATATATTTTTCTCATCAATACTTTTCAATTATTAATTATTAGTCGATTTTCAAAAAAATCAAGATGCTCGATGATTCGAGCATTGTCATTACAGGGGTAGCCGCTAACAGGGGCATATTCCTGCATCATCATATAAGCAATGATTCAAATACAAGATCTAAATAGCGCATGCTAACCAAAACACACAAACGCGCTCTGATTTGCACACCCGGTACAGTATTAGGCAGCTTAGGCTACATTATTTAACAACCTGAATTTTTAGACGATGCTTTGATTTGTTACCAGTACAATATCAGGCGACCTATTCAGCAGTGAGAATTTGTGGATGCCATACGTTGCACGTGGATGTACTGCTTGGGCGGCCTGAAGCCCGACTGGCCCGCCTTGGATCCATACAACTTGTTGTAGCGCACGCCAACCGTGTCCATGTCGGGGATCGGGATGGCGAGGACCTCCGAGGTGCCATAGACCTGTTGCGCATTTAGCGCTCGCTGCAGATGATGCTCCTATATACGCAACAAACTTCAATGAGAGCAAGAGAGGATAGGAACAGTACTACATTATATACTATGTCATGTATTTAACATGTACCGATAATACTCTAGTACAAATAGTATTGTGAATTGGTGTTCAATGTCTGACTTAGTACCCGTAATATTTTTAAATCAGCTTAAAGCAGTTGTATTTTATTGCTCCTATACATGCAAAAAACTTTAATAAGAGCAAGGGCTGAGAACAACAGCACTAAATTGTTTATTGTATCATTCTTTCAAATGTACCGATAATTATCCGGTACAAATACTCAGTATTATGAATGAGCTTCCAATGTTTAATTTAGTACCGATAATGGGCTTAGATCTGCTTTGAGCAGTCGTATTATATTATACAGTACGATATCACCCTACCCCACCTCATAGTTTTGAACCCACCTCAAATTTTTGAATCAAGTCATTTCAATCAAGTTCATGTTCGTAGAACATGCAACATTTATTCATGTACAATAGCTACCCAAAGTTTCTCTTTATGTATTGAATGCAATACATACTACAGTAGGGCATTTCAATAGTTAGGCATAGTTATAAATGATTTTATGGAGGCAATTATTTGTGAATGGAAAGTGAAAGATGGTCACAACTTGTGCATGTGCTATTTAAAGCCCAATGTTTTCCAAGGCCACGGTCACGTGATGTGCAACTCCGATGACGCATCACATTGATTTTCTAAAATCTCCTAAATTCGCCAAATTTAAAATCTGGCCCAGTTAATCGATGACGGAGCATCTCATGGCACATTTAATCCGGCGGAAGCGCCCAAATCCGGTGTCCAATGGGTGTAAAACCGTCCCATTTGTTGGCCGATATTAACAAATCCAAAATGGCGACCGTCGGGCCAGTCTACTCTCAAAAGGGGCGACGGATTTACCGTTTCCTCCTCCTTTTCCATCCCGGTCGGCATTTCGACGATCGCCCGGTTCGCCGCACCGAACTCGAGCTGATCCGGGACCTCATTGCCCCTGTAGACGGCCACTGGCTTGTTTGCATCGAGTGTCCGCGCTCGAAACGACAACTTGTTCATCCTGATACCCCCCGTTTCGTCCGATGGACTCGTCCGATGACCGTTGTCGAAAACGCCTCGAAAATCTCACATTCGACCGTTTTTCGACACCCGCAAACGTATGATCTGCGAGTTAAAACGTCCGTGCGTGCGATTTTTGCAGAATTTTGCACATTCTACTGCTAGAAAAGGATGAAAAAATGCTGCAAAAAATCAGCTCTGCGTGCCATCTATCATGGCCGACCGCTGACCATTTTAGTGCAGAGCTATGCAGTAAAGCTTGCTGCTGCGGGCAGAGCCACGGCGGAGCCAATGCGCATGCGCACTCGTTGCATGCTAGCTGCTAATTAATCTTCGTGCATATTCATGAACGGATAAATATCCGCGTGAAATATATTTTAAAAACGACTTTATTCAAACATTTGCCTTTATTTATATGGTTCACCCTTTTATATATCGCTTACACAAACACTCTCTCGTTTTATTGTTGCATTTACTGCAGTGATCTCTTTTGAACGAATGAGTTCGTCATTATTTTCTTGATGGTGAAATTATTTCGGCTGATATAGTAGTGTGTCGCCACCTGGGGGACTAAAGTTTAAAAGTTGCAACCAAAATTAACGACGAGAATGTGTGACAAAATTCATGAACGAACTTACGATTCAAATGTCCTTTCATTTCGTGCGGAAGGCAGAAGGGTTGAAGAGCTATCAGCAGACCTACAGCTAACGAGCTGTTTAACTAATAAACTGACTGCATTCACACATATTGCAGTAATTCTTGTAACATGGCAATTATTACATCTAATATTATTCGGCCTAGTATTTTACTTAATATGCAAATAACATGGACCTGGACCTGGACACTGTATGGTAAATTTTAAATGATTGATAATAATAAATTAAATATTTTATGTACAAATGAGAGCGCCGTGAGTAAATAAAATGCACTTTGTTACTGCCTCAGCAAAATTCTCGGCACAAAAGAAATCGACTATTTCCATATAAATATAATACAGTCATAATATTTGATTGCCTTTTGATTACTTTGTGGTCTTTAAAACAGATATTTGAAGTAACTTTGCGATGCATTGAAGCCCAATATCGTGCTAGTATAAATGCATGATGCATAGGGTTTCCACGTGAATTTTACTCATACGCGCATGAATATCATTTGTTGATGTATAAATAATTTCGCTCCAACAACAACGAATCTACATGTCAGCGATATTTATGCACGTCATTTTTAGCCAATCAGTAAAGGGAAAATGGGAAATTACGCTGCCATTTTATTATTACGTGCATTGGTTGCATATATAATAGATTAAAAATCGCGTGGCTTTAGGGCGGCTTTTGCGCGTCAGACACAACACAGCAAAGCGCAGACTGAATATTGACACACACCCCCCGGGAGAGAAATTAGGGTAATATTCCCTTCTGTCCGGATATTTAAACGTGGATACATCCGGTTGAAGGCTGCAACATGCTCGAGAAAGTGGTCGTCGTCGATTCATCGTCGGACGTCGGGACCCCAGGGGTGAGAGGGGACGGAGAGGACGCGCACACCGCGGACAGGTGGGTTAAACGTAGCATGCTGGTGTCTAGACATGACCTACGCCGCTGGGGGCGAGGGGGGGTGGCAAGGGGGAGGGCAGGGCGGAGGGGACAGCGGAGGGGGGCAGAGGGGGGGGGGGGGGCAGGGGGGGTTAAGTTTTCGCGTGTAGTTGCTCCTGGTCGATAAGTTAAATATGGATTTTTACGGGTTTCTCGGTGCTTTTCGTATAGGTGAACCGACTGGTATGCGCGGCACATTGATAACCACCCTATCCGTAAATACATACATAAATACGTGTGTACAGATTCTGTGACGCTGTCATAGTTGAAGTCTAGACTTGAACTTGTCAAACGGCGTGTTTTTGGAGGACGGTACTGGCTGTGTACTTGCATTTGATTTTGATGATGAACTGGAGATGTAATGCTTACAGTTACGGATACGTAATAATTACAAACAAATATCGGAAGCAAACTGTTGTCCTATTTGGATGCGGAAATAAGCACTCAAATTAAAGTAATATGCAGCAGCTGATCGAGGCAAGTATACAATTACCGCAGCCAATTATTTTTCATATATAACTACACAATTATAGCGAATATTTACCATAGATTCTAGCATTCTAGTATTACATAGAAAATTGACATTTGGTGCTTCAGAATACGCCGTATTAAGCATTAGGCTTAGCTGTATAGCTTGTGCTAGATTTGATTGAATTTTCTTAGCTTAAGGGCTACCCAGAGCCAGCAATATTGTACGCGCGATTCAACATAAAACCGGATTTGAGTAATGGAATTAGTCTGAACGGCCGTTTTATTTCACGTTCTGTTTGAATCAATATGATTAGATTATATGATAATTTGATTATTGATAAAGGATGTCTGTTTGGCTATTTGTGTGATTTATGTTAAATCAATGTAGTTCCGGTTCACTTTGATGGTGTTACTAATAGAGACCACCAATTATTTGTATGCCTCATTCATAAATCTGTAAGCACTGGTAAATTAGTAATCTAAAGTAGAACACACTGAACATACAGTTTGACATTTTTAATGATAAAAAACTGAATTTTGAGAAGAAGCAAGAAGCAAACTTTGGGTTGGCAGTCGAATCCGCCGAATATTCACTTGATTCAAATTACAGTGAATTGTCAAGAGTAATTTCTTGTCAATTAGACATTTTATTCATTTGCTAAGCATATGTTGTGTGGTTGGTCCGTAAGGATCTTGGTGCACCGAGTTGAAAGACTTTTTCCCAAATTAATTTCGGTGACAATTAATGATTTTAGTGCCTTAAATTTTTGTCCGCTTTCAACAAATTGGCATAATTGCATTCCTTTTCTTGTATTAATTTAAACCCTATTGCTTATTACCCATTTCGAATGCTACTCTTCCCGTAGGATGCAAAGATCTAGCTATGAGGCACGATGCTTAGTTCTATGGGAACGAACACTGTTGTTACTCATTCTCCTGTGCTGACAAGAGATAAGAGAAATGGCACGTCTGGAATCTGGGCAGTGTGTATTCTTGTCCTCGCTGCCGACAGTTGTTTGTGTCTGGCCGACTGCAAAAAATCCCAGTTTTGAGAATGAATGGAATTTGGTAGGATGCCAGAGCTATAGGCTACCGCCTGCGAGCGGACCTTTGTACTGCGCAGTACGAGACTGCAGTGCAAGACCGATATGTACAAAACCACCAATGTAGGCCTACTGCTGACACTGTCTCTAGCGTTAATCGACTAACTCAACATTATGGCTAGCGTTTAACATACAAGCGGCTTAGCCATTAAGGTTTTCAAAGTTACATTTTGATGTTGGCACGGTGCGTGCACAGGGCAGCTCCACCTGAAGCCTCTGGTATGAAAACGCAGGGTGTGGATGGCATGACGTGCACGTGCACGTGTTTGCCGCGGTAGAAATCTTGTTGCCCCCCTTCGTGTTCTGCTCCTGCAGTCCTGCTAATGATCCGCCTGCATAGTTCTCTTTCTATACAACTTCTTAGAAACCGTACCGCGTGATAGCATGCCAGCTGCGCTAGTAGCAGAATTATTGCCCACTTTAATCCTCAGCGTTAGCGCCGCCATCGAGAGAAGGCTAATTTATGGCACTCGCTGATAACTAGCGTGTTCTGTGATTAAGCTGCTGGTAGGGGATTAGTTTAGAGGCACTGATGTGTGGTGCCTGCGTGTTGGATATTTATTTTATCAGTATTTAAAAACATTGACAATGTCATATAGGTCTAGTAATGGAGCGTTACTGTGCGCAACACTTGAACTGCTCATCGCCAAAATAATTTTTTTTTGTTAGTGACAATTTATCCGATCTGGTGAAAGTGGCACATTTTTTTGGAACTGTTTCCTTAGAAGCTCAATTATTGGTTCTACAGTGATAAACGCACAACGCAGTGAATTAAATATATATTTAAGAGTACTCGAAGGGACAGCTGACAATTGATTTGACAGCGGAAAAAACTTAGGCAAATTTTAGTTTGGACCCATAGATTCTAACAGTGCCTATCGATCTCCTTCCTTCCCTTTATAGCGTTGGACCCATAGACTCTAACAGTGCCTATAAATCTCCTTCCTTCCCTTATAGTGTTTTTTAAACTGAAGGTGTGTTGTCTATAAAATCCTGCTCTATACTTTCATTCCTCCTCCTTCTCCTTATTCGCTTGAGCAGCAGCGGCTCGTGGCGAACTCCTACCAACCATCCCTGTCCATCGCCATCCTCAGCCCCTCCACCAGACTCTTGCCCCCAGGTCCCTCCTTGATTGCTCAGCCCACGTTGTCCTTGGCCGACCTCGAGGGCGCCTCCATGTGGGGTCGGGCGCGCGCCCGCCCCGGATGTTGAGCGCCAATCGCAAAG
>JAQIWG010002772.1:0-19487 GCA_034695025.1 Chamaedrilus cognettii | reverse complement strand
GACGATCTGGAAAGGTCATCAAAATTGTCCCGACCGGAGCAGCTGCTCCAATTTCATCCTTTAGTTTCATATTATGGCACGATTTTGAAACGGTTAGTCCGTTTCCAAATCGTGCCATAATATGAAACTAAAGGATGGCCTATTCAGAGACGTGCTGCTCGGCACAGCGCAACAACAAGGCCATAAGCAAAAATCATTTTTTATTGCTCATTATAGCTTTAAGCTAAACGCTGCAGCTCTATGCAAACGACGTGTAGCCTGCCACTAGGTTTATTCTCATTCAAAAAAGTGCTGTGAATGTCATTCAACGCGCGGACAGAAGGTAGGGCATTCTGCATAGAGGAGTCTGGAGGGACTTCGTAGCGCTACAGCGACGCGGCACACAGCGCGCCCAGCCTGCAGGATCCACAGCACTAATGAACAAACAAACTCCAGCAAACAATCTACTCTCTGCTGGTCGCCAGAGGACCTCAAAGTTGTCAGAATCAAATGCTTTTTGATTTCCCTTGTGCGAATTGCAACCTTTTTTACTGGGAGTAACCAGAGGCTTAAACAGAGGTTAAAACTTCTGAAGTCCATGCAAAAATGTAAATTCCTTCGGGGAGTCAACCTTTTGCTGGCATCAACATTGGTTTAGTGATCGACTAGTTCTACGCGTTAAAATTAACTAGGCCTAGTTGGTGGCGTTAACCCTTAGTTTGATATTTGAGTTAAAATGCACTTTGAGACTTGCGACTTTGAGACATTGCTTAGCAAAGCATCCACTCCAGCCTCCTCCTCGACACGCAGCGAGCCTCGACGAGTAATAATAATAGTAATGGGCTTAGAGTCCGTTTCGGCATCTAGTGATGTCATCGGGGACCTCCCTTCGCCATAGGCATCCATCAAGCGATTAATAAAAACCCGAGACGAAAGGGTGGGAGAAAGGGTGCCGGATAGCAGGGTCAGATTTTAAATGACAGACGAGTCTGTCTGGCATGGCTCTATTTTGAAGCCCTTTTCATCATTTTGCTTCACTATAATACAGCAAAACCAATGAGGTCTTAGCCATTGTTTTGCATCGACAACGTCTTGTTGTCAACTGATGTTTTTGGCATCAAATTCGTTAATGGTTTCAGCTATAGTTCTGTAGGCAACGAATAATGATTGCAAATATCCTGCTCCAGACCGTTGTAGTTGGGCCTCAGACGCTTGTCATAGCCACGCAGTATCTCGTCCAACAGCCGTGACACGTTCGCGCTGTCTCCGCGGTACTCCGCATCCCGCCAATCAGAGCGCCCGCCGCGTCTCATTGGCGCCTCCTGACCCGACCTCGCCTCGGCTCTCGCGCGCTGATTCGTCAACACACTGCTGTAACATAAGAGGCCTACTGAAACATTGGCGCAAGAATAATATCGCGTGATTGAGTGAATATTTTGGTCAGTGAACAGGGTGTTATTTGTAACGAAAAATTCTTTTGTCGCTAAATTATGTGTTTCAGAAACTAAAAATAACCTGATCGGATTAAAAGCAGCGTTTATATTGTATATCAAATTATGGCGAAATAATATATCATTTAGAATGAAATCACAAGTTTCAAGTAATTTGAAATGTTCTTTAACTTAGTGTAACAGTATGTAGGTTAGGAATCCACAAAGTGGAGAGTTAGGGGACAAACCAACCTTGAATTAGACGACGATTTATAATTCACTATCTATTTCGTATCCTGCATTATATCTACAGTGTGACCCACACACATGCAGCCTATGATGCAACGCAGTGTCATTAGACGCTGCATACAAGCGTGAGACTTGCCTCTCCTGCTGCGCGCCCTCCGTGAGCGCCCTGAACGAGGGCACCGAGTACCCGCGCACCACCACCACGAGCAGCACCAGCACCCAGCCCGTCACGTGACATCCTGTCACGTGACACCCACACGCACCACGTGACTCCATCTCCTCTCAGCCAATGAGCGCACACGGTTCTAGGGCAGGGGTCAGCAAATGAGCGCAGGACGCACGGGGTTGAGGTCAAGCTCAGCCTTTACATGTGATTGTTGCATGTGCATGTGCATTGTGCATGTGCATGTGCATGTGCAATCTTTGCATTTGCATTACATGTGCAGTGCTGTTTCTTATTTTAAATATCACGCCAGTGTCGTGATTCACGTTCGTCGTCCAATCACGAGTGTCGCATCACGTGAATGCACCTTATTCCAAGGCTGCAGTCTTCAGCACACTGTGATAGCGGCGCTGCAGTGCGCCAGTTGGCTGTGAGATCTGACAGAGGAACTATGAAGATTATGATTGTCAGATCTCACTCGACGCGCAATCACGTCAGCGTTGTGTCGAAGCGTTCTATGTCGGACTATAGGAGGCGCTGTCGCTATCGCTAGCCGCAGTCTGTTGTCAGAAGTGATTGCTAGCTGTAGTGATAGTCAGGACTCAGAAGTGATTGCTAGCTGTATTACTAGTCAGAAGTGATGGTGCAGTGCTAGTCAGCAGTGACTGCTAGCAGCTGTGCTAGTCAGAAGTCATCGCTGTGTGCGGTCCAAGTTATACAAGTCAGAGTTAAGCCGTGCTACTGGCGCCGATTATAAGGCGGTGCAATGTTGACACGCTGAGACGATAATTTCCTCTCGCTAATCACTGCCTCGCTCTGCTGCATGCATGCACTGCATGCGAGGCTGGGGGACCGGGGGAAGGGGCTTGGGGGAGAGGCGAGGCGGGGTGGGGTCGTGGGGCGGAGCGGGGACGGCGGAAGTAGCTAGAGACAGCCCTGCTCTCGAACCAGGACGAGTGACAGTCCGGGGTTTATGAGAATGATTAGATCTGGAGTCGCTCTAAATCTGTGCAGAACCCTGCACGTATAATGTGGAATTTTAACGAAAATAAATGTTGACCTAGCAAAGAAACTACCTCGTGTTTCTACGCATCCACAGCTAATACTGTAACCTACTAAGCTTTTGTTAGGCGACTCGGGGTCTCAAAGTATCAAAGTCTCTAAATGCATTTTAACTGAAATATCCAACTAGGGATTAAGGTGTAGCGAGTTAGGGGGGACTAAGCTGCGTGATTATCTCTAAAACAAGATGTTTTGACAACAATACTGATTGTTTTGACAACAATGCTGCTATACGCGTCATCAGTTAGTTCTGTGCGCTAGACCAGCAGCCTGCCTGTATACGCCTGTAATAGGCCTGTGTATAGGCTTAGCGGACCACAGCTACGTTTCTTTTAATAAGCAGCCATTGCCAAGAAATGCCTCTACATTGAATTTCTGCAACGAATTCAACATCAGTTACTGTTAGGCTGCATTGCACTCTATGGGCCTATATATAGTGCACTCCGCGCGAGCATCCATCTACGGCCGTAAGCGACAGAGACTGTAGTTATGTCCGTAGCCGCGGCGCCGTCAGATATCAGATGTATCCCAGCATCCTTCTCGCGAATCGTGATACGCTCAGTGTTTGACGAGCTTTCACCCACAAGCTCCCACAATAGCACACCGTGGATGTCGCAGTGCAGTCTCAAGTCTCAAATCTCCACCAGTCTTCATCTCCAGTTGTTTGTTCGGCAATGAGAGCTGATCTCAGCGTGTCAGAGCTGCGGAAGAAAGAAGATAGCATTATCCCATCTATAAAGCCGAACTATAGAACCAGTTATGTCCTCTCCGCGCGTGACGTCACATCAAGTGCAAACCAAAATGGCGGCGTCGGCTGCGAGCATTCCCACTTGCCTCGTAATTATGACTCAGCTTGTGGGGTGCTTGTGCGCATGCGCGAGACGATAGATTCTGAAATAATTCATGACTTTCTCGTGAAATCATCCACCCGGCATCCACGCGTGTGTGCCTCTGACTCTGGACAGGTTGTTGACAGCCAGACCCCGTACGTCACGCTCCGGCGCACGCGACGTTTATTGTTTAACCGCCCGTGTCTAATGCGCTCTCGTTCATCACTCGAATGACGTCACGGATCGGCGCCCACATCACGTCTGTCACTCACTTCCGGTTTAGATGGAGCGTCAGGTTGCAGCACATATCGACCCCGCGGGTCGGCAAGGGTCAACTAGGGTCAGCTGAGTCAGAGGTCAAACCCGCTGCAGTAGCAATGCATCAATGACACTCACTTATGACATCGAGTAATGAGCAATTATGAGCGACAATGAGTAATTACAAGAGTGACAGTGAGTGACAATGAGTGACAATGAGTGACAATGAGTGACAATGTGTGACAATGAATGACAATAAGTTACAGTGAGTGACAATGTGACAGACAGAGCCGCGGCTCTCAATGCAGAGCTGACAGAGTACTGCTGTGTATGAATCGGTAACAATGTCATCAAAATTTGAATATATATAGCCTATATAGATCCTAATAATTGTGGCCAAAAATAATTCACAAATAATCTGTCCTCGTGTAGAAGACTCAATGCCTCTATTAGAGCATACGTTGACCTACAAACATGAATTATTATCAGCGATCCTCAGTTGACGCCAACTGCAGGCTGGTGGCTGTCATGCCACACTGTTTACCTTGGATACAGCATGAAGCCCGTGCGACGCGCAGCCTACAATATCGGCTACCTCAGGTATGCATCGCACGGACGAGCTGGCAGCAAATCGAACAAGCGTCAAAATATGAGCCTGACATCGTAAACCGCTCCTAAAATTATAATTAGGCTCAAGTTATAGTACTTGAGCCATCAAGTTGTCGTCAACCACAGACTGGTTTGACAGCGTTGTTACTAGACGTTGGACTATAACACTCCGTCAATAATCAATCTTATTATGCAATGAAGCTTATGGATGGCGTGCATGAAACAGCCGCACGAAGGAACACCGATGAATCAGAAATCAAAGACCTTAAGCTCAAGGTCAACGACTTGTCCCATGACGTCATGACAGATCGTAGAAACATTCAGGATGCGCCAATAAGCAGCAAGAGTTCAGCGAGTACTCAGCTGGGCAACACGTCGCGCCAAAAAGAATCACGCGCTGAGAGGCATCAAGCTGAGACAAGCCGTCACTGCAGCGTAGAGGACAGAGAAAATGAGGTCAAGGTCGCGATCAAGGAAATTGAGATCAAGGTCAAGGGCACGGAGACTGAGGTCAAGGTCGCGAGAAAGGAAAATGAGTTCAAGGTGAAGGAGCGCTCGTCGTTGATTGGGTCGCGAGAACGGGTAAGTGAAAACTGTTCTGATTGGTCGACAGGACCTACAGTACAATGGATGCCTTAAGCTGACTTCTATGATCATGATAATGCCCCCCCCGCCCACTCATGTGCGCTGCATGGATAGGGAAAACCGTGGTCTTCACTTCTTCACTCCGCGTTCGCGACTTCTGCCAGTGTGCTTTATATGTCATACTTATGGGAGTTATGAGTGAGGGCCTAACTTGAACCGCGATTTCACTGCTAATGTCACAATATCGCGCGGGCCTAATCCGACTTAAAACATCCATTATTATATTATCCATAAAGAGATCGTTACGAAATTCTCATCACGATTAAAGACGGAAATTTTCGATTTGCGCGCATTTTAAACAATTTCGATGCATTGGTTCATGAAATACGAGCAATTTACGCAGAACACTCAAATAAGCAAATATGCTTTTTCTTGCTCAGCCGTTTTTTTCGAATGTTGACTTCGCTTGTAACTCGCCAATCAACTGGCAAAAAATTTGTCAAATTGGCATGCGAATAAAACATTAAGCTGTTTGAGAGTTGCCTCAATTGCGTAGATATCGCTCCTTGCATGACAAACTTATGGGAGCTATAAGTGAGGGCCTGCTTAGGGCCTACCGCGGTATATGAGAATATAACGTAGGCCTAACCCAACTTATAGCCTAACTTCTATAAGTCTCGTATCCAAAAATTCCGTGTGACAAAATTTTCGCCGGAATTCAAGACATCAATTTCTGATTTGCATGCAAATATTGAGCAATTTTTCAAGCATTGGTAGATTAATTGGCTCACAAAGTAGCCTATTACGTAAGCAAGGCTCTATGGTAGTCCTCTGGTTCAGTGTTCTAACCGCAACCTAATACCTAAAGCTTTAACTAGTAGTCCTTCGTTTCAATGTTCTAGACGCGAGTGCGCTACCACCGCTCGCCCCCCGCGCGCTCTAAGCTCCCCTCCCACTGCCTGCTGCCCCCCAGTCTGCGCCCTCCCAACCCCTACACCGGCCTGCCCACGCGCCACGATCGCAGTCCCTACAGGACCCCGGGGGGTTACCAACCCCCGCGTGCCAGGTCTAGGGGTCGACCCTCACCCTCCAGACCCCTGGGCCGGGCCGAGGGGCCTACAGCCCCCGAGGTGGCAGAGAGGCACTCCCTGCCCCTCAACGGAACTTTCCACTTCATTCATGAGAATTTGCACCAGGAACAAGGTCACAGTGAACCTGCCAGTAACTTATCCAGGCAACCTGCCAGCGAGCCAGGCAGGGACGTGTTGGGTGAAGTTGCCAAGGTACCTAACAAGAAAACGTCCGGTGATCTAGCCAAGACTCTTGACAAGAACTTATCACGTGAACCTGCCAGTCAACCTGGCAGGAATATGTCGGGCGAAATTTCCAGAACATCTGACAGGAAAGTGTCCGGTGATCCTGTCAAGATCCAGAACAAGATGAACTTGTCAGATGAACTTGAGAGCAGTCTGAGCAAGAGCGACACAAAGGCTGCGCGACACTTTGCTAGCGACACCCTGGATGCACAGGCAGCTGGTGTTGCACGCAGCGGCGAGGGAACGTTAAAGGGTAAGGGGGTCAGGGGTGCGGGGTCAGCTAGGCCGGGGGGAAATGGGGCTAAAGGCAAGGGGTCAGCTGGAAGAGAGGAGGGGGCGTGGTCGGACAGCGAAGCAGATCACTTGTTTGACTTTGACTCAGAGGAGACTTAGAGCTCATTCTAGAAAGAGAGACAGAGAGAGTACGGGACTCCTACCTAAGGAACCTTCCTCCACAAGATAAGAATAGAACGGCAGCTCACAACTGCCATTCAAAAAAGCATCTTGTTTGCCTCAACACTTGTACTTAGGTTGCGCAATGCACCCTACAAATCTGAACGATTAATGATACTAGAATTATATATGTTCATTGCCCTATTAGAAATTAGGTCAAAATCGTGCAATCCCATTACATCCACTACATCTACATTTGTTCTTTGATAATCTAACCAAAATCAACAGTAAAAGCCAGTTGTTCAATCGAGCGTTATTTGGTTCTAAATTGTTACAGAACAAAAGTGAGGTCCAATCAGATCACTTAATCTAGAACTCAAAATTAGCTTTAATAAGCTAATCTAATTTAAATCCGAATTCTTTCAAATGACAGTCGATTGAGCAACTGGCCATGATTTGTGCAATTTGTTTCATTGTATTTATACTTCTACTAGATCTAAGCTCCATGAAGAGAACACAGCGTGACAATCAAAACTAAACATTTATTTGTATTTCGTCATTATTTAAACATAAACTCGTCACATCAGTGACACTGAAGATCAACGATCGTCACAAATAAATGAAGTTTTTAGATAATACGAATGCTTCAGCTGTACAGTAGGGCTTGATTATAACAGCAGTCGTTGAATATTTCGCACTTCCATCATATATACTGACCAAGAAAAATCAATTTTTGGATTCTATATTCGAAATACAATCCATTACATTAAAAACAAATTTGATCTCTAAACGAAATGCTATAAACCCACAACCTCTCCTGTGACTAAACATGCATGTAAAGGTATATCATGTTTAGTATCATTATAGCTTGCTAGGCCTATATAGAACAATTTCCATAAGTTTATTTTTACCCTATTGCTTCCTGCCTTGTCCTATGTTTATAAACCAGTTCTCTCAACAATGAACTCTAATGTTCAACTGCATCAGCGCGGTTCGAGATCAGACTGAGCCAATCAGCGTGTCTGAACCTCGGTTATATATTGAATCAATTCCAATGAGCTGACCAGTCAGCTTACACTCCATCTCAATCGCGACCCCCGTTGATGCAATCCACTCTAAGTGCTGCGCTAGACTGTACAACGCTCAATACAGCTCTTCAATCAAGTCATCCATTCTGGCACCAGTCTCCTTAATTGTTCGACTAGGCCTACACACAGAGGCGAGTCAGGCGCTACACGCGCAACAGTTACGTCTCCATCTGCAGCAGCTAGACATGCGAATACTTGGTCTATTAATAGATCAGCTAGACGAGCGACTACTTGATCTATTAATAGACGAACTAGACGTGCGACAACTTGATCTATTAATAGACGAGCTAGACACGCGACCACTTGATCTATTAATAGACGAGCTAGACGTGCGACAGCTTGATCTATTAATAGACGAGCTAGATGCGCGACTACTTGATGTATTTCTCCATGAACTTCTTGTGGAAGTCTGAGCGCAGAGTGTCATTGATGAAGCGACGCTCCTTCTTCTCCGACTCGCCGCGCGTGCAGTTCTTGAACACCACGTCGTCGTCCCACCTGCACCACAGCACTGCACATATTAGCACCACAGAACTATACATATTAGCACCACAGCACCACACACACGGCACCACAGCACCGCACATATTAGCAGCACAGCATGGCACCATCCAAAGTATTTTTCCAAGAACTATGCGCTATGCCATAGCAACACCCAGGCTGCAAAGTGCCAGCCCAGTGATGTGAGGGTCAATGATCCACGCACACGACTAATGCTAAACTGTGATGCACGTACAACAAAACACGACACACACACAATGTCCCCACAATCCTCTCTCTTCACACTGAACATCAAGCACTGATCAAGTGATGCTACGTATCATAACAAACATTGCACAACTACAGTGCGCAGCCTATAGGTGAAGGGTGCGAGCAGGGGCTGACCTGCGCTTGACCCTAAAGGCCCCCTCGCCCCCCCCCACCGTTGCGCCCCCCGCCGCGCCCCCAGGGCGGTCGTGGGGCGTGATGAGAGGGTTTCCCTTGAGGATATTCTCCATCCTAATGCGCTCCTCCTCAGCCTTGCGCTCTGCCTCCTGCACACAGCACACAGGGGTTAGAGGTCAGGGGGTAGGGGTCGGGGTCAGGGGCTAGAGGTCAGGTTTATTGTTTTTGTAGTATTGGGACCGTGTATAGCACAAAGCCTCATCTGAAGCTGTGCAAACAAGAACACTGGGTCTCTGGCCTACATCAAATAGACGTAAAACGCAATAGTCATTATTATTATTATTAATGTAACCTAGTACTCCATTCCCAGGCAATAAAAACAGGCCCATGTAAAAAATGGGCCTGTGATAAAAATAACTCCGTTTGGACAGCCTAGGACTCTAAATTGGGAGCATTAACAAAGTTGCTGTGAAATAAGACAACATTGAAACACCGTAGTGGCACAAAGCATCGCTTTATTATAACACTTTTTTTTGTCAATCTTTTTTTTTTGCCCTCGGTACTGCGTTCCCGAGGGACTTATAAAAATTGGTGCAAACGTTTTGCTCTGAGACGGCTGGCCCTCGGAAATAACAATAATAATTATTATTATAATTATTATTATCTCCTCCCCAGTCACCTTTGTGGCAGCCTCTGCGGCACGCTCCTTCCTGATCCTCGCCAGCTCAGCGAGCAGCTCGGCCGTGTCGTCCTCCCCCTCTGACCCCTCCCCCCCCTCCCCCTCGCTGTCTGCGTCAACAGGGTCGTCAGCGTCCAAGTTGGACACGGCCGCAGGGTCTAGGCGCACCTTCTTGCTGCTAGAGCCCGCACCAGAGTCTGCGCCACAGCCAATCAGAGCTCAGAGTAGGGGCAGTGACGCAACTAACGAGCAACACAATACAATACTGTAGCGACACGCTGCTAAATGGCCAGTGAAACTGAAAAAAAGTTATCTTGTAATTCGTGAATTCAGGAAATGGTGAAGAGAAGATATCTACACATCTAGGCCGCTACACATCTAGGCTACACATCTAGGCTGTTATATCTAGACTGATCAGTAGACATAGATACTAAAGCAAGACAATGGGGATTGTTCACAAGCATTCTATTTCTCCCAAGCATCATTTACACTAAACGAACTAAAAACATTTGTAAAACTTTTGTGACCTGCACCCAGGGACCCAAGGTTATACACTCCACACCCCTCCCTATCCAACACCCCACTGCCTACCCCTGTTCCTGTCAGTGCCAGCACTGCTGCGAGTCTTGTCGCTGCGTCCACTCCGGTCCTTATCCTCAATCTCCTTGCGTCCACTCCGCTCTTTCTCCTCAAGCTCCTTGCGGAAGTCTCTGTGACGCAGGTCGTTGCTCGTGTTCTGTCCGTCCTGTCTATCATTGGCAAACACAAACCATTCTATCTGTCATTGGCGAACACCAACCATTCTGTCTATCATTGGCAAACACAAGCCATTCTATTTCTCATTGGCTACCACAAATTATAATCTGTCATTGGCAAAACAAATCATTCTATCTATAATTAGCACACACAAACCTTACAGTGCATAGATTAATTCAGCAGATTAGAGTTATTTGATTAGAGCTATGGGATTGATCCATAATTGTGGTTCATGTGAGCGTGTGGAGGTCTAACTCAGCAGAGCCATGGGGCTTACCTATATTTGAGTTTGGTGTGAGCAGGGAGGTCGCGGCTCGAGTACTGCTTGGAGAGCGCCCCCAAGTCGTTCTCCGACTTGCCGGTGCCACCACGCGCCGGAACGTAGGTCGGCTTGGCAGCGGTCGTCATCACTCAGTTCGTTGTCAAGGCAACCAAGGGGTTGCTATAACAAGCAGATAAAACTTACATGCAATTAAATAACTAATAAATTGTACGCAATGAAATAATAAATATAAATAATAACAACATGCATGTAGAGCAAACAGCAGAAATTGAATTTCAAACATACAACTCAAGCAACGCTCACCTCACCGATCAAAGCTATGAATTTCATTGCAGTTTTCATGAAATACAAACAATTCATATTCATTATTCGGCAATTACAACAACGATACGGTTAAATAGTCTAACATAAAAATGGCTACTATCTTTTTGTAGAAAGTAACAAAAACAAGTCAAACAGTTATACTTCGTACATCGCCAGGGTCCTACCAGTTCACAATAGACGAACTGATCGCAGTACAAAATACTTTTACGTTAGCCTTACTTTTACGTTAGCTCCGTTAGCCATAGATTTGAGTATTAAATCAAATCTATTTAATCTCTTACATTATCGCTCAACCGGAAATGCTTAAAAAAAATTATAAACATAACAAAAGACGTTGAAAGCCTGGATTTAAATAACGTGTGTTATTTTTTGTTTTCACTCAGAAAATCACACTACAAAGGACCGTAATTTATGTTGTTTTAAAATGTTCAGGCCTTCGAAAAAAGCGGGCTCAGCTCTGTAGACTTAGCCTCTGTATCCCTATAGCCGTTAACTTGAAAGATTCGCTAAAAGACGAATGATTTGTTAACTTTTTTCACAAATCGTTCAAGAAAAACAATCCTCTCACAATTGAAAAAGGAACATTGGTCAACTAAGTTATTATAATATAACCTAACATAACTGTATTCAAACCGATAGAGAGAAATTATTTGTCAATCAATGTTTTAACAAAAAAGTTACTGGTCGACGTTAGGCTCAACATTGTTACTGGATGGATCATTAATCCATATGCCTAACTAACCAAATAAGACAAGACTAGTCACAATGGTAGTAGTCTTGTCGGTATTATGGTGCATGCAGACAATGCAGCCGGCAACGGATCGTCGGAATGATTGTCGGAAAACATAATTTCATGCAAAATGCTTCCAAATAACAATAAATTGACAATCGCTTTGAGGTGAAAAACTTGAATTGAGAAATAATAATAGCGATAACTTAAGCTTTCTTGACGGCAGCTTGATGAAGTTCTTTGGTTGTCAAGTCTTTCCGGTTGAATTTTCGTCAAAAATTTCATAATTAAATTAAATGGTGAGTTGCTAATTGCTTTTCAAATATTCTCCACTGGCTTTGAATGCTAAACCTTCACAACTAATTTGTGATAATTCACCACAGCGTGTCTGTCCGCCAATCGTAAAGCTGCCAGTATCGGTTGTTTGGCAATCGTTCACTGTTTATTAGCGTATGTATTGTTATTGGTTCTTGCCGTCAGGATCACACGTGTTACGTTGTAGTTTTTGCGTGTAACGTGTAATGTAATGTAACATAGTTTTCGCGTCATTTTGAGAAGTTTAATTTAAGGTTTTCACGCGTATCAGTGCATTTGGTAAAGATAAACCTCAAATTTTGATTAATAAGCATGTGAAGTAGTACGTGTAAATTAGGTCCTGGTTATGTTATGTGTTGTTGACAGCCGCCTAAAGCAGCGCCAGCCAAGGGCAAGGCTGCAGCCGCCCCCGCCAAGAAGAAGGAGGGCGGAGGAGGGGGAGGTGGCAAGGCTAAGAAGAAGGTATAATTTAACTGGTACTTGATAATAACATACTACAGTACGGTGAATAAGTTTGTGGACACAGTCTGCATTCATATCACTTTAATGCATCGCATGCATGTTTCGTTGTTTGTCTGCATGGTAATGGTTTGTAATTGCAGTAAAATTCTCGCCACTGTGCTGAATGCATGCCAATTTGCAAGCAGTAATATTAATTTATTAACTATCTTCTTTGTCGCTGATAAAATCACAAATATGATGCATGTGTCACTGTAGTTGTGAGCTGTAGATTTTGGAAAGTGAAGAGAGCGCCTGGTTGCTGTTGGTCATCCATGATATGTCGCTATCAGCAATAGTGCTGCGGGTATGGTCGATGTGCAAACTGCTGTGTACTTATAGTGCATATCTGGGCTAAGGTTAATGTTGAGAGTATAGTTGCTGTGGTCCTGGTGTGTTCCTAACCCTGCTGTGTGCTATGTGTAATACAGAAGTGGTCCAAGGGCAAGGTGCGGGACAAGCTCAACAACCTTGTTCTCTTTGACAAGGCCACGTACGACAAGCTGTACAAGGAGGTGCCGAGTTACAAACTCATCACGCCGTCCGTCGTCTCCGAGCGCCTCAAAGTGCGCGGCTCACTCGCGCGCGCAGCGCTGAAGGAGCTGCAGGCAAAGGGTCAGTCACCCCTTTCATCAGAGCTAAGCATAACTCTACTACTCTAATTTACGATCTATTTGATTTGTTGAAGGAATGATGAGCTGTTGGTTAGATTTGTTGCAGGACTCCGGGCCTGATTTGGGTCTTGAAAAAAATTAGTCAAATTTTTTTTTTTCGGGTCATACTTTTTCCGCCAAATGTGTTACGCATTTGTTCTCCTTGGATGCACTGAAATATATGAAATTTGTTGATCCTTTCATCACCACTGTCATTGAGCTTCTAAGAACAAAGTATGAATCAAATATTCGCCAAGGGCCAAATGAAAAAAAAATGCCAACGGCTAAAACAAATCAATTGTGGGAACTTGCAGATTAAGCCCTGAGGGCTGGTGCCATTGGTTGGATTTTTTATAGGAGTGATGTGATCAGTTGGATTTGACTGATGTGATTGGTTGGATTTTTTGCAGGACTACTGTGATTGGTTGTATTTGTGGCAGGGCTGATGTGATTGGTTGAATTTGTTGCAGGACTGATTCGATTGGTGGAGAAGCACCATGCACAGATGATCTACACACGTGCGACCAAGGCCGAGGGGGCAGAGGCTTGAACTCTGACCCCTGTGGGGGCGTGAACCTTCAACTGTGACCTTTGTGGGGGCAGGGGGTTGCATTCTGACGTCATTGGGGGCCGAGGCATGACCTCTGACTTCTGTGGGGGCAGAGGCTCAAACTCTTACGTGTGGGGAGCATGAACTTTCAACTGTGACTGATTTCTTGCAAAGAAGGATCAGAGTGAGAAGATATAACTTGAGACATGCCTTGAGTTGTTGCGTGAATCAGCATGATTTAATACAGCGCAATTACATGTCGTTTACTTTGGAATATGGCGTATCAGTGGATCTGCTCGCGTATTCAATTATAATTATTTAGAAGTACACTCCAGTGATTAAAAGTGTTAGTTCATGACTTAGATTAACAATTTTTTTAAATTAAACTGATAGGCATGTTTTTAGATCACGGTTCATTACAATGTAAAATCTTGGTAAAAAACTTCATGGAACATTAATATGTAAAATAAAAAAAACATAAACATGAATGTACTGTAAAACATGAAAAGTTAGCTGCATGTTATTTTGGCGGTTTTACCTCCTAGAAATTTTGCTGCACTTCATTTTCACGTTTTGAGGACTGCCCACTATAAATAGCTTATACAGCGTTATTTTTGCCCATGTAATTTTTGTGAGTTTTGTCGATTCGCGAAATACGCCAAAATTACATGCACGCCAAATTTCAGGTTTTACGGTACTTTGTGATCTAAACTGTATCTCAAAATAAGGAAATGAGCAATTTCTTCGCAACTTTTGCATGTTGTACAACATTTAAAGCTGATTAGTGAGTAGAATGAATACTTCATCTTTGTGACAGTTTTCATAACATCTTTCCCAGGGTCTAAAAATATCGGTGGAATCGTCGTTGGCCTGAAAAAATCATGGCGATCAAACTGGTAAGCTGCGTTTTTGCTGTTCACAAAGTCTTCTTTTAATGAACCAGGCTTCTGTACAGTTTTGAATGTATGCTCTCGCCAAAATTGTTTACTAAGGCACAAAGTAGTTATCCCTGGATTATTAACATTTACTAGGAACAATTTATGAGGAACATAAAACAAATTTATTTACAAAATTTCTATATTGACCACAAAAAACTGCTTGCCAGCTTGGTTTACATGGTATTATATTGCTCATAAAAAAAAACGAGGGTCAAGACTTGTTCATTGGAGTGTGGCTTTCATTTTTGAACAACGCGTCTAGTACGCGATAGTTATAGCCTAAAATATTTTCTTAACTTTGAGCCACAGTGTGATAGGCCTCCACTAGTAGGCTATGTCAGGAGAGCAGGTTAGGATGTGGCAGCAAAATGAAGTCGGGTACTTTCTAATTTTCGTGTGGTCACACTGAATAAAAATAAGCATTTTTTTTCATTTTTAAACAAAAACAAAAAAAATGGCCGATGTTGCACTTTTAAGCCTGAAACGATGTTATTCATTGCTTTATTGCTTGGATACGAATGATCTGCCGCACCCATTGCATTGAAACTGCTTTAACATGGTAACGCATTTTGGGCATTTGGTTTCAAATGTACATACACTCGAATTTTGAGATTTCGCAGGACAATACCCATTACACATACAGTAACATAACAGAACCAATCGTCCGGTAGTAACCGGACGATTTGATTAACTTGGACGATTCATGAAAAGACGTTTGATTATCTTTTTCTGTTATGTTATGTGTAAGTGGACATAATGTGGTTAATCTTTACGTTTTGACCCAATGGTAACTTTCCCATCTCCGACAACAGGTAGCTAGCTACCTGTGTCGATGTAGGACTTTTACCATTACGAACGTTGAAAATCGGTAGAACTCAACTAGAGACGCGTGAGACCTTAAATTTAACTCCTTGACGCGCGCAACTACACACGAATACAGGTAGCTACCTGTTGTCAGAGATGGGAAAGTTACCATTGGGTCAAAACGTAAAGATTAACCCATAATGTTTTGATGATAATGATCATATTTAGTTGAAGATTATATTTAGTTAAGAATTATATTTAGTTGGAGATCATGATCATGTTTAGTTGAAGATTATATTTTGTGGAAGATCATGATCGTATTTTGCTGAAGATCAGATTTAGCCGAAGATCATATGGTGCTGAAATTATTATTTTTTTAAACAGTTATTTTTTTGTTTAGTTAGTTTACTGATCAGTTTTGCGCTCTAGTATTCATTTTCACGTGCAATTCTTAGCATCAAGGGACTCAATTTTATGTTTGTGCTTCAAATCAGGAAGAAAAACCCTCGAAGGAGAATCTGTTTATGAATATAGGCAAATTGCTACAGCTAAATTCTATTCAACTTTTTCTAATGAATGTGAGGCTACTGTAGAGGATCCTAAACTAACAAGGACATTTTTCTTTGGGTAGGGTCTCATGGAGGAGGGTAGCTCTGGGTGCTTCACACAAGAGTCTGCGCTCCAGTCTGAGCGCGTAAAGGCATCAGATTGAACCTCTGGAGGGTGACAGAGGGGCGTGTTGTATCGATGGTGGCGCTTAAAAGCGATCCGTGCGGTCTGCTCTGTCTGGTCATCACCTACGTAGCGATCATCTACGCCGACTACGTGGTCGTCAGATACATTGTCCTGCCCACCCTATCTGACACGTAGGTCCTGCCCACCCTATCTGACACGTAGGTCCTGCCCACTCTATCTGACACGTAGGTCCTGCCCACCCTATCTGACACGTAGGTCCTGCCCACCCTATCTGACACGTAGGTCCTGCCCACCCTATCTGACACGTTGGTCCTGCCCACCCTATCTGACACGTTGGTCCTGCCCACCCTATCTGACACGTTGGTCCTGCACACGGTTACTATTTAGATAAATTGCTCATCAGTGTCGCAAGTTTGTGTTCGGCATCTTTGGCAAGTACTATATCACATGTGCATAGCAGTCATGGCATGTGTGTCATGAGTGCGTCATGCCTGTGTAGGTGTGTGTATGTGTGCGTGTATGTGTGTGCAGTGTGTGAGGAATGCTGAACGTGGTTCTGTACAACCTCCTCTGTGTGTCTGTATGCGTGTATGTGTGCGTGTATGACATGTATGTGTGTGCAGCCTGTGGGGAGCACTCAACGTGGTGCTCTACAACCTCCTGGTTTTCCTACTCGTTGTGTCCCACGCGCGTGCCGTGCTCTCCGACCCTGGCACCGTACCGCTCCCCAACACTCGTCTAGACTTCTCCGACATGCACGCCGGTCAGGCCATGTCTAAGGTCAGCCAATCGCAGGTCTGCTGACTCCTGATAGGCTGGAACAGGCCCTGTCTAAGATCAGCCAATCACAAGTCTGCGGCCTTCTGATAGGATAGTATGTCGGCCATGTCTAAGGTCAATCACAAGTCTGCTGTCTCGTATTTGGCTGATCTATCTAGGAGATGACCTAACATGGTCATCCCCTCACTTCATTGTAGCTTCAATGATGCATATTGATCTACATAGTACTCCAGTAAATGTTAATTGCTTTTCTGCCCTTCATTGCATAACCTATACAAAATTTGCGTCATCTTTCACTAGTTAATGGTGTTGTGCGATAAAGGGGGGTGTTGTGTGATGCAGCAAGGGGGCTGGACGGTGTGCATGAAGTGTGAGACATATCGCCCCCCTCGTGCGCACCACTGCAGGGTGTGCGGGCGCTGTGTGCGGCGCATGGACCACCACTGTCCCTGGTATGTACCTTCTTTCAGTGTCGGGCAATAAAGAATTGGCTTGCAGCCCAGAGCTCCCCGGGCGAGTCATAAAAGGCGACTAAAGAAGGGGGAGCGGTTCTGTGTTGGTTCTCTTGCACAGAACCGGACTAATAGTCTTTGTTACTGCACAGGGTCTTTGAACTATAAAGCTGAGAGATGGCCCAGGATCAGGAGTTGCAGGCGAGTCAAACCCGAAGCAAATGTATCAATATAGTGTGTTACTGAATGCGGACAGTATAGAATGACACACGGACTATGAACTCTAAATGATACTATTCTTGCGGAATGTAGGAAAAAAAACTATAGATGCATATTTGATTATTCTTTGTGTGTGTCTCGGATCACCGCTGCTAAGTGTTGTGTGTGTCTAGGATCACCGCTGCTGAGTGTTGTATGTGTCTAGGATCAACAACTGTGTGGGAGAGAGAAACCAAAAGTTCTTTCTTCAGTTTCTCTTCTACTCCGGTCAGTCTAATTACCCTTATCTATTCTCTACTCCGGTGAGTCTACTACCCTTATCTACTCTTTACTCCAGTCAGTCTACTACCCTTATCTACTTACTCTTTACTCCGGTCAGTCTCATAGGGAGGGTTTGACAGTTGCGGTTTAACAGTTGGGGTTTAACAGAGAGGGTTTAACAGTTGGGGTTTAACAGTTGGGTTTAACAGTTGGGGTTTAGCAGTTGGGGTTTAACAGGGAGGGTTTAACAGTTGGGGTTTAACAGTTGGGGTTTACTGCTGTTGGCGCATTACTTTCAATATTTCTTATACACTTCGATTTAAATTAGTGTGTCCCCTCACTTATCAAGTGTCATCTGATAATTGCTACAATGTATAATTCAATTTGAATAGCATTCCAGTATTTCCAGGTCCACTACACTAACGCCTGTGATATAGGCTCAAAGTGCCTCTGCATGCGTCGAGACAGGTCATGCCATGTAGTCGGGTGTGCAGAGCGTTTGTGAGGTTACGTTAGTTTGGCGAGCCGTGTAGGGTGCTGCGTGACTATACTGAGGGCGGTTTGGTTTGAGCTATGGTGGGTGTATTGTTGTGGTTTGGTTGTAGTTGTGATCAGTGTCTACTCCATCACGCTTGTTGTTGTTTCGTTTGTCATCATTCAGTCAACATCCAACACGTCCAATCAGTACGTCCGAATGTAAGCGAGGATTTCCAATTGGTTGCCGCTAGTCTGTGATTGATTCTAGTCGATCTTGTCAATCATGATAAAGTGAATTTAATTGCGCGATGCCTTTGATGTCAAATATATCTCCAGTAAAAAATGTGCCTTTCTCCACCTTTTGAAATGAACCCGCGGTTTATGAAAGTTTCCTATCAATGATGCTCTGCAATAGAACTCACTGCTGGTTGCTCGATCTCGATTTAAGTGCGATTTAATTTTGTAGTCCGATTTACCCAATGAAAATCTATGAGAGAATTGTATTGAATAATTTGATTGGTCAATTTGGACCCAAAATGTAAATAGAACTTAAATCGAGGTCGAGCAACTAGCAGTAAGTTGTCCACTCTTTATATTGCATGTTATTTTGTATGCATGCTTCCTTGCTTGCTGCACATTGTGTGCTGTATGCATAGTTGTTCAAGGGTCCAAATAAACATGATCCTTAACTAAATATGATCCTTAACTAAATATGATCCTCAACTAAACTTGATTCTCAACTAAACATGATCCTTAACTAAACATGATCCTCAACTAAACATGATCCTCAACTAATTAAAATGGTAATAATAATGAGTTTAGAGTCTGTTTCGGCGTCCAGGGTTGACATCGGGGTATGATCCTCAAGAAAAACAGAAAAATGTGACCCGACCCAACTGACCCGACCAGATCTGACCCGCGAGTTGACCCGACCCATGGACAACGAGTTCTGGCTCTATGTGATAGCAGTGATGAACGATTGACTGAATGAAGGATCTGAGTGTGTGTTGTTGCACAGGGTCCATTCTATCATCCTCACCATAGAGGTCGTCCTCTTTGGACTCTTTGTTGCCTGCATCGGCTGTGACCAGGTAACGTGACGATTGTGATCAGATGACACGCTTAGTATGACGAGCTAACGTGACGAGTGTGATCAGATGACACGCTTAGTATGACGAGCTAACGTGACGAGTGTGATCAGATGACACGCTTAGTATGACGAGCT
>JAQIWG010002771.1:0-19490 GCA_034695025.1 Chamaedrilus cognettii | reverse complement strand
ACCTATCTCTGGCATACACATTTTAAAATCCGTGTATGCCATGGCATACACGGCATACACGGCTCCGCCGCCTATGGAAAGCGATGAATATTGAGAAAGATAATCCTTCTTCCTTAAAATTTCCTATCTCTCTCATGTAACACCAACAACCCCAACAAGAACAAGATTACTATAGGCGAGGACGCCATCCCTATATAAGTGTTACCGTGACCACGGTAACTTGATAACTTCCGACCTAAATGTTGTGACTTTTTTGATGTCATGGAAACTAACCGAGACGATAGGCCTATGTACCCATAGGCCTACGCCAGCGTGTAGGCCTAAATGTAGTCTAGATTTGCGAACGTTGTTTACGCCAGCGGCAGTCGGACTTACGCGTTCCACCAGGCCTGCAACATTGATAAGCCTACTATGATGGGCCTCGACGGTTACATCAAGCGTATCGTCGACAGAGCTCTGAACGATTTGAACTGCAAGATATCAATTTTTAGTTCGTTTTTAGGCCTATAGGCTAATAGCAGGACTATCAAATGACAGATTAATGTAAATGAACATTCCGGCGCAGGTTTTAGCATTGGGTCTAGTCTCATTATTGATTTGCGTTGGACTATAATTGAGATCTCTGCGCATGATAGCTCCAAAATCTCACGGGTCGTAAGGCACAATAACAGATGATAGCCTACCGGTAGGCATAACATTAATGGCAGATTCAGAGCGCTATACTTCAAGGTAGGCTGGATTTGAATGATTGGTTTGTGATTTCAATCTACATGCAACAGCAGTATAGTCAAAGTGCAATTTTGTGCCAATACGTAGTCTAACCCCAACGAAAACTTGTGGGCGGGGGCCGGGGTATCATTTATGTAGGTGACTTTATGTTTGCGAGACTGACCCTTGAAATGTGGCAAGCCCTATTGGAAATAAATTCTGAATGGTCACGACATGTATAGGCCTAATTTTACTGGGCTTTATTTGCGAAAGTGAGGGGGCCGAAAAGGGTGATCATGGACTAAAAAACGGCTTCCGGACCTACGGTACGCGATCTTTAAGATACATTTTGACACAGACGTCCTTTTATGCTTGTCAACGCGTGACATTTTTGCACGGATGCCTAGCGTATAATTGTCTTCGTACTGGCATTAGTAATATGTAGGCCGTACATGTATGCCTGGCGACCATCCATGCTTCGAAATGTTAACCTGAACGCCCTGGACCGCCTTGGTTCGACAGTCTTGGACGACTGGGTTATAGCCGTCAAATACAGGTCCGTAGCAGGGAGGGCTCTGCCCCCCACCTGCCCCCGAAATTTTGGCAATTGCAGCCCTTGCCGTCTGGAATATTAGCTTCCCCCCCCCCCCTAGAAAACTGCCTGCCTCCTGTGGAAAACTGTCATGCAGGGAGGATCAAAATGTTATTTTGTTTCAAGTTTCATCGCCTTTTTGAAATTCTACTTTGCGCAGACAAGTAGGCCTACATACATTGGGGCATAGGTCTATAGAACACATACATTAGCCCTACTGTGGATAGTAATAGTCTATGTTCTATGGTTAGGCCTATCCTACATACTTTGAAATTTAACAGCGTTTATTGACATAATATTAAACTGATTGAAAAGCAGTGCATGAAATATATTAATGTTATCATCATCATCATCATCATTTACGTTTTACATCCACTTTTCCGTGTCAACACAGGTTGGACGTTTCCCACGATGAGACTCCCCTACAACTCTCGATTCTTTGTCATCTCTCTATTCATGCCTCGCTCCTTCATATCGCTCTCTGCCGCCTCCTTCCATGTTTATGTTATGGCTTTTTTTATTGGAAGTGGACGCAGCATGGCACGGGTTTCACCACGTGCCTGTATGTAGCTCTGCTATAGCATGCTAATTATTGTGTTGACGCGGTCCTATCGAGCGGATTAGCGTACAAGCCCCATACTCCGGGCACGCGGTTGTTGCTAGGAAATAAATGATTGTTTCGCCCGCCGTCACGCGTGCAGGCCTGAGGCCGCATTCATGCAGTCATCATGAGCCTCCTCCTTTGTCAACAGCTTGTCTCGATCATTGCTGTTGTTACCTGTCTAACGGTGGCAGGGGCGAATAGCGGACTTGCTCGTGGGAAGGGGAGCATGTTGTGGTATACTACTACACTTAAACTTCTCACTCCTCTTGAGGACACTCACTACTCGAGAAGGGGGTAGGGACGCCTACGTCCAAACACTTTAGACGTACATGTACGCTTCATTTTCAAATGAGCTGATCACGGGAAGGGGAGGGGCTGACCGGAAGGGGGAGGCACGAATGTCATGCTAAAATGATTTAATAAATTAAATCAAATTATGATGTATCGCAGATAAAAAGGTCAGGAATGAAAGGGACCTTGCTTATCGGAGTTATTTCTGACTTTTGCATACATGCTTTTGACTAAAATTAAAGCATTGGCCAGAGTGAAAGGGGTGGGGGAAGGTCCCGATGGCTCCGCCTCTTGGTCTGTATCACCGCTGAACGGTTGTTATTAGTGTTCATTGATTAACTTCAGCAGGGCCAGTTTCTTGTCTGTTTGGAACATAAGGGCCGTCGCCACATCTATCGGGAAAGACATTGTTAAACGCATAACTCACATTTTGGGCAGCATGCAGCGTCATAATCTTTTCAGCCAAATCGATTTTAAAATATTGCATGTCATTGCACATAGCATTTCATGGCATTGCATGGCATTGCATTACATTGCATGGCATTGCATGGCCAGTTGGCATGCTTTTTGCAAGAATTTTGTTGGTACATTAAAAGAAATGAAACGCTACGATAATTCATGATTTTGCTTTTTCCGATCAAATATTATTCTTGATGCATTTGCATGTATTGTGCTGTATCTTGATTGCTGTATTGCATGTATCTTGATGCATTTGCACCGGTACGCAGTTCTCGAGAACTTGTTCTCATGTTCACGAGAACTGATCAAATCGAAAAAGCTTGTTAATGAACTGAGTTCTGAATCCACAAAGATTCGAGAACACAGTTCTCAGTTCTTATCACTAAATTTCCCACCCCTTAGCTCTCGTACGTATTCTCGTATTTACTCTAATAATTTACTCTCTCTCTCGTATTTACGCCTAATGGATTTAGCTTCTGTATGAAAACAACAATATTGCATAAAAAAATTCTTAGCGTTCTTTCCATCCAAGGAACCGACAAAAGGTGAATGTGATAAAGCACAAATATTTCCACCATTTTGTTGCAAATAGACATTATGCTATGGTTGTCAGACTATGAAGTGGACGAAAGGCTCACTATTATAATTATAAACATGCATAATTGTGTCCATTATTCAGAAGCAACCTGGCGTTTCCATCCAAGTTCACTGCCCTCCCGGGCATCCCCGGTCTGCCCCTGCTTCAGTACCGCGGTCCCCCCGACCCTACCCTCGATGCCCTCAAGGACAAAGCGAGTCTGCTCACCCCCTTCAAGCGCACCGACTCACCGACATCACGCCCCCTCGATGACTCGCTCGATCGAGCGTCCCTTAAGGGGGTTCTGGCCAAACTGCCTGGGGTGGGCGGAGCTGGGGGTGCAGGGGGAAGGGCTGAAGGCGCAAATGGAGGGAATGGGGGGGCAGGGGGAGATGCTGAAGGGGCGGTGGATGGGACGCAGGAACGGATTCATCAGTTGGAACAGCGGGTCATCTTCTCGGAGCGTTCGAGTCGTTCCTTTCTACAGGTCTGCGTCTAACTCTTAAGTCTAGAACCGTTAACATTGTAAACTCTCTCTGAATCTGTAAATCATCTACTGAGGTGTTAATGATGGCGGTTCTGCTGGAGGTTCTCTCCGCATTTTTATCATTATTTAATTTGCTTTGATTTAATGATATTTTTTTAATCCGTGTAATAGCAAAAACGAAATATAATTTATTTGACACCCATTGGTGTCTGGAAATTTTAAGGAAGGTCTGAAGTTACGAAGACTATTATGATCCGGCTACGTGCAAGAGGGCCGCCGCAGAACCGCTCCCCCTTTCTTACTCGCCTTTTACGACTCGCCCGGGGAACTCTGGGCTTCAAATCTATTCTTTGTTGCCAGGCTTGCTGGGGTAACCTCTTTTCACAGATGGTATTGTATATTAAACAACAACATACATGTACATGTGTAACAACAATATAATCATATATGGTACTAAATCTGCTACGATTAGTTTTTTATGAAAACGTGAAAAAAGTGGTGGAGGACCGCCAGGCACTGAGAGTCTAGATGCCGGGGACCTGCCGCTTGGCAATGCACTAGAGAGACAATACGAATATGATTTTTGTAATGCACAGGAGTTGATTCGCAACCAGACTGATCAGAACATATGAACCGCGCAAGGCCAAGGAATAAAGATGAAAAAAAGAAAGAAAAAACTTTTTTATGTTCAGGAGTTGATTCGCAACCAGACAGATCAGAGCGAGCGCCTGCGCAAGACCGAGGAGTCCCTCTCTGCTGCGGTGACGTCACGCGACCAGCTGGAGCGCGCGCTCGCGCACAGCCAGGAAGCGCTGACGCAGATCAACGACCGGCTGGGGCGAGCGGAGGCGCAGCGCGGGGCGGACAGAGGGGACGTCGTGACGCTCGTAGGGCGTCTGAGGGGGGTGGAGCAGGATTCGAGGGTGGGCAGGGAGCAGCTGAAGGCTGGCCGCAGTGTCGACTCTGCCAAGTAGGCTCTGTTTGATGTGTGTGGAAGTGTGTGGAGTCAGTGTGAGCTGGGAGGAGCTGAAGGCTGGGCGCCGTGTGGACTCTGCCAAGTATGTTAGTTGTGTGCGGGGCTGTGTGGTGTCGGTGGGGTCGTTTGTTTTAGATTCAGCATGAGATTGGTGCCAAAAAGAGAAGTCAAACCAAAATTGTACTGGAGGGGTCTGGGAGTTCAACCTCACCGAACAGCACCCTCACTAGTCAGCTGTGTACACTAACTATGTGCATCAGTACTAAGACATACCTAGGCCTATAGCCCAGCCATCTAGATTCATTAATTAGATTTTGAATTGCAATCTGTTGTTTTACAGTAGAATTTGAAGTATTGATGAATAATCTATATTTCAAGCGAATTGCTGCAGAAACAATTCATATTCAATGCTACTCAACGACGCACTGATGTTAAATAACATTGCTTGATGTTCTGTGAAGGTTAAGTCTGCTGGTGGGTGAAGTGGACCAGACGGCCAAGGCCAAGGACGAGCTGCAGCTGCTAACTTATCGTTTGATGGAAGATGTTCAACAGCTGCAGGCCAAGCTAGACATGCAGGCGGTGCAGTTCATGGCTGCTGCTAAGGAACTGCGCAGCAGGACTGAAAAACTGGAGCAAGAGAACCAGCTAACGGTATGCATCACTCGCTCGCTCGCTCGCTCGCTACTGCAATTGCTAGAATAAAATGGACACAATATGCATCGAAACAATGCAGACTGGTATGACATTCATCACTTTTGTCATTTTCCATGCTGCTTGCCTACAAAGGGCTCTGAACATAAATATGCAATTATAACTCGAAATTAAGCTATTTACCTGGTAGGCTACTGCTGAATAAGTGCTGCATATTGTTTAGATTTAAATGTGGATTGATAGTGTGCGTGTGGAACAGGCTGGCAGCTTTCGCAAGCAGGCCGACGAACAGTCCAAGACGAGTCAGGCCACTGCCGTCATTGTTAAACTCGCCGAACAACGGTTCGTAATTTGTCCAGCGCAACGCAATAACTAGAAAAATGCGCCATTTTTATATGTTTTACAAAGCCATGCCACTTACGTATTTGCTAATGATCATGTCTTTCCAAAATGCGGCGCTTTGTAGTCGTTGGCGAGGGTTTATTATGCATTGGTAGATCTAGATCTAAAGCGTTACCTTGATAGATATTAAATTCTATACAAGGACAATGCAAATGTGTTGATGAATGTTTTCAACTTCATTTTCTGCTTTGCTGAGCTTCTCGTTTGCTTGCGAATCTCAGCGTCAATGTATAAGCTTCTATTGCGGTCTAGGTTACGTGGATTTGGAGAATACAACATTCGGGAACACATTGCACATCAAATTGTACAAATTAGTGCAACAAGATGCCCTGAAGCAAGCATATGTTTTTGAAAATGTAATCATTGGTAGATGTTTTGCACCGTCTTACGTGTATTGTTTATACCTTATTGGTTTTGCTGCATCATAATGAAGAAAAATGATGAAAAAGGCTTCAAAATAGCGCCATCTTGCTAATGAATTTAAACTTAAATATCCGACTAGGATAACTTGAGACGTTTTCTAAAAGTATCTGTCAATTGCCTCGAATGACGCGTGGGGTGCAGACAGGCAGGTGATCGCAAAGTCGCAAGATCGCAAAATCACAAAGTCGCAAAGTTGCAAAAAGACGAAATGCATTTTAACTAAAATGTCCGACTAGGGGTTAAGGCTGAGATACGTTACGTGTTCAACGCCGGATTTTCAGACGTGTTCTGAACACGCGTGTTTCCGGAACCAGTCAGGAATCATGCGTATTTGGAACACATGAATGATGAACATGAGAAAATCGTACATTACGTATCTTTATCATCGAATTCAGGGAAGATAACTGAGAATTTGATGTTTAGACGTAATGTAGCTGTGCCTTTATTTCTTGCGTCTTCTTCAGCATTCTGGAGCTCCGTGACGCCGTGAATGATGTGCGCAAGCAGCAGGGGGCAGATCAGCAGGAGCGCAGGGCTCTCGGCCAACTGCTGCAGCACAGGTTGTACATGCCGCGAGCTAGACGAATGGTGTTTTTAAAATTCGGACTGTTTGACAGTATAAGTATAGCAACAGACTGCATAATGATTATTATAATTATTGGTTTAATTGCTATTCGTTGAAAGAAACATAACTATTACATTATCAATGACTTATCAACAGTGATAGATAAAAAAGCATTCGTTGCTAAAGATGATGATTATTACCTTGTTATCATAAGCTGTATAGTATCTTGATTTAGTTTTATTTTTGCTGGATGAAAACTTAACTAAACCGAACAACTTTGATGAAGGTAGTAATAAAATAATTTACACGAACAGCAGGAACGCAATAATGTACGTGCCACTGTAGTGCGAGACATAATCACATTCGTGGCCTTCCACAACAACAAACACCAACTGATAACCACTTATTAATCAATTAATAAACTACGTTTTATTTGCCTTCCAAAAATTAAAAAACCATACCTATCGAGAGCTTCTAGATTTTCCCAGGAATTCACTATGGACACAAACTCCCCATCAACAATATACAGCTTGTAGACTACATGTATATATTTGACAAATAATGGGACTCAAAGGCAGTCGTGCAGCCAGACTTCAAATCAAGAGTAGGCCAACTCCCCATTGACAAACTCCTAGGCCTAGTTGTTCAATAGAGAGTTATTTGAACCATAGTTGAACAATCCAGGATTGCTTGAATAACTCTCCAATATTGGCATGTTATTCAAACAATCCTGGATCTAATTTGTGAAATCTGATTGGACCGTGACGTCATTTTTGTTCTATGATTATTTAAAACCAAATAACTCTCGATTGAGCAACTGGGCCTTAGTCAATCAATCATCTAGTTTAATATTATAGAAAAATTGGAGAAACGAGTGGAGCCTCCTCTTGCCACACACAGGATGCGCCCATGTTCACAGGTTCAGCGAGCTCCAGACGGGGCAGCAGGAGCAGCGGAAGCGATGGGAGGAATCCCTGTCCTCCCTGGAGCAGGCGCAGAACGAGAGGGAGCGTCGGGCGGAGGAGGAAAGGACCAGGCTCGACTCGCGAATGAACGAGGTCGTCGACGATCTGGGGCGTAGACTTCAGCAGACGGAAACGAAGACCAGGAGGGAACATCTCGAACAGAATTCCGAGCTTAAAAAGGTGGGTTGGGATAGTTGACTGCTTTCGTCGAGTTTGGATTTTATTATTGAGATTTTTTAGAGAAGAAATGTTAGGCGTATATTTATAATTTTTTATTCTATTTGTACAATTGAAAGAGATTGTAGTTGAACATGGTAGTGAATCATCATTGAATCATGGTAATGAATTGAATCTTGGAAGTGAATCACCGTTGAGCAGTAATTTAATGCATCATGTGTTCAGTTAATGTAATCAGCGTATGTTTTATTCGCGTTAGGAAAGGAAGCCTTATGAGCGACTGACGTTTCATTCAAATTTCCTTTTATTTGCCAATATTTGGTTTTAGCCCATCTCATTCATTAAATATACTTAATTTCAATTGCGGAAATATATTAAAAAATATAATTAATGAATAATTTGAGTTAAATAACTGATGCAAAATAATGATAATTATTCTTCTGTCTCATACCATCACCGAACCAGGAGCGTAGTGATTGCAATTATCCAGTCAGTGTTCTTGTGTCCTGTTCTTGTGTCCAGTCAGTGCGTGTGTGTCCAGTCACTGTACATACATACACAGAATTATATTAGATGGCATACATAGAACTTATTAGAATGTGTGTACATCCAGTCACTGAGGCAGGAGCATGAACAGAGAGAGAGAGCTCACAAGAAGCTCAAAGATCACACAGTGCTCACGTTTGAGTCCCTGCAGAACCTCGCTAGTGCCGAGAGAAAGCACTTACAGGACCTTCAAGCTGTACGCAGTAACGGGTTTTGAGTATGCCTTGTTTATCTTGTGTTTGTTTCATGTTTATATACATGTATGTTCATCGTTTATCATAATACCAACATCATGTTTTACAGAAACATATTGAAGTGCATTTTATGGCATTTCAATTGTGATATAAAAAATGCATGTACTATGTTAATATGTAAAAAATAGGATGTAATTCTCTAAATGAGGTTTAGCGTGCAAGGTTTTAGCTAAAATTACAGTTAGACTAGCTAATGTTTAAAAATGTGAAAAAACCATTGTCATCGCGTCCATATTGCTCTGAATCGGCAAGTTAGTTTCAGATTACATTGATATTGCCACTTATGATGCATGGTAGCCTTAACTATTCGTAAGGTCTTTTTTGACGTATTATCAGGATCGTGAACAATCTTGACCATATGCAACAAATTTCACAAAGTCGTGTATGTAACATACGCTAGCTTTTTTCAAATTCATGCAGAATGAAAAGAAGAAGACAAACAGCGTCTTGCAGAAAGTGAACGAAGCTGTGGGATTGGTGGAGCAGAGACTTGAGGAACTGCAGGCGAATCAGAACAAGTTGCTCGCTACAGAAATTCAAGCTCGGTTAGTCTGCCACGGGGTGCTCAATTTAGTCTCATAACAAGATTGATATCGTGCTGCATTTATGTTCAAGTAATAAGGCCCATCTTTGCTTTTGCAGAATATTGTTCAAGGTACATTTTCAGAGGTATTGATATATTAAACCCTTTTTTAAGGTGAGTTTTATTACCATTGTCATATAAAGCTACTGGAACAGTTATTTGTGCATGTCTGGCAAAAGTGTGCACGCCTGATTTGAGTACATTTTAAGTGCACAATAATGCTCTTTAAATGGCAAGTAATTTCATGACATTTTAAAGATTTTTGGGTAGTCAAAATTTAGGTACACATGTAATCAAATTTTTCAGATACATGATTCAGATGTGGCCTACCCCTGTATAAGGGCGGAATGCAGCCAAAAAATGCACGCGTGTGCGTGTGCTATATACAAATACAATATTTATTTTAAATAATTAATAAATTAATGTAGAATTCGCAATCAAAATGCAGTACAAAATGCATTGAACTTCAAGCATATATTTTTATGGCTCCCTGGTTAGTTTTCTCAAAGTATTTTTTAAGCATTCATCTTATCTATTGCTTCTATGTTCTTTCTTGCACCGCCAGGATGCAGCAAGGAGCTGCCCTAACGGACAAGGTATCAGAGCTGGAGGAACAGATGGACGTGGCCAATAGGATCACGAGGGAAACCGTGGGGGGCGTGGCTGCCACGCGAGTCAGCGAAAAACAGGTACTGGTATTGAAGTCTTGCTGCTGAAGTGGTTGGCGCAGTTTTCAGCACAGCTATCTGGATTAATCTTTATTTGAAGACACCTATCTGAATTCTAAATTGAACTAGCTACCTGAATTTACTACCGATCTACTCAAATTTTTGCAAGGTTATTTGAACCAGGCGCTGGCAAACTTCAAAATTTGTTACAAATTTGATTATTTATTGGATAACTTAACAACAAATTACATCATTATTAGTTGATTATTTGTCTTTTATTGCATTACATATAAACTCCAATAGACAATAAAACTGAGTTTAGTTTATAAAGAAATTTTTTTCTATTACTGGTGGGATTTCTGTGTATTCATGATTGAATTCTTTTGTGTTTTTATTTCAATTACTGGATTGTACACAGAGACTAATAATGAAATAAATGTCGCAGGAAAAAGAAAAAGCAATGAAGGAGTTGTCTGCCAAAGTGGCATTCAACTCATATCTCTTGGGCGATATCGAGGCCAAGTTGACAGCTTTGCCGGTGAGACTGTGTTTTCATATAAGCTGTGCATTGTTTGTTTTTTGAGAGCTGCAGAATTTTCTGCATACATTTTTTTTCTTTGGCGAATTTATGACTTTTTAGAATACTTAATTTTAATTCAATTTTATTTCTTAATTTTTAGAAGACGTTGAGAAACGTTAAAGATAACTCTTAACAGATTACACTTATTTTGATTGAGTTTTAATCAGTTTGATCTCTAGGTGATCGATGTACTTTCATTGAGAATTGGTACATTGTTCAAATTTTTGATAAAATAAATAGCATTCTACAAATTTCACTGCATTGATTGAACGAGCATTTGTTTCATCCATTTAAAATAGAAACCATCCGAGGTTCCCAGCACTTATCAAGTTGGTGGCATGACAGAAGTCCAAGCTCTTGTATCCCATGAAACCATCAGCAGGTCTGACACTAACATTTAACATTGACAGCTTCTGGTTCGTAACGTTACAGTGTAGGCAATAGAGTAAATTTATTTTAGCTTTATTTCCTTTGTTCAATATTTCAAACTTGTGAGTGTTATCGTAACATAGTTTTATGTCATACTTTTTCCTTGTTGTGATCTTGTGTTCACTGTTCAGTTATCCTTAGAATAGCTTATTCTTTGATCTGGAAACCAAATTCTAAGGCACTTTTTAAATGAATTAAATTTTGTATAGTTAGTAAATTGATGCAGATATGGATGATAATTAAATCCAGAATGGTATTTAAATAGTTTTGTTAAATTGAGTTCATGTTAGTTGATTTTGTTGATTTTGTTGATTTTGTTGATTTTGTTGATGTTGTTGATTTTGTTGATTTTGTTGATTTTGTTGATTTGGTTGATTTGGTTGATTTGGTTGATTTTGTTGATTTTGTTGATTTTGTTGATTTTGTTGATTTTGATATAATCGTTCTAAATAAATTCATTTTGTTAAAATTTCTGTTTTAAAATTGTTTTTATTGCTGTATTTAAAGCAGTTGTGGAGTAATTTAAGCCATATATACGAATTACAATTCAGATATTATTACATACAAATTACAATTTACATGTTGTTTTTTCTTGCTATTTTTCTGCATTTTGAGGTTGCGTTTTGAGTCGTGCGTGATGATGATTTCTGTTCACAGACAAAAGGACATCGAAGCAATAAAGGAATTATTGTCAGCACAGAGCAATTCTCTGGACACTGATATTAAACTCAGACAAACACAAATAAGCGAGGTGGGTTGCAAGTATCGACTGATCTTTCCATCAACTTGAATTTGTGTCTGCACAAATATATCTATTTTTATACATTTCTACGCTACATTTTTTTATTTCATTGTCATAATAGGATAGAATTATATGGTGTAGGCCTAAAAGTAGCTCAGCATTCCCTTATAGTAGCAAGCTACGATACTCGGTATGATGTTGCAATATATTTGTATCACGAATCTGTTGTATTTACTATACAAGATTTCGATTTTTTGAAATAATACTAAATCCAAGTTAGCATTTTAACAAAGTTAATTTCACGAATATTTTAAATTAATTTAGAATTTTCAAATGAAATTAACAAACGCTAATTTGAGGAATATAAAAAAATTATCAAATATTCAATAATTTGCCTCAAGAATGTAATGCGCTGGTACATTTTGCATCTAGTTAAAGGAAGGCCTGACAAGGAACACTCGAGACATCCAGAGCACCAAGTCACTTTTGAGCATGAGGCTGCAGACTGAAGAAAACTCGGTAGGCCAAAGTTTGTCCTTCCTCTACGACTTTGGCATATAAGTTGATATCTTTCAACTCAGGACATTCAAGGATATTTTAGATACCTAATTTCATTTAGGACTTTCTTTGCTGCTGTGGAAAGTATGTGTCTATTTGAAACTCACTTTAATACTTCTTCAAGTGTATTCCCGACGTGCAAGCTTTCGTTCTTTGACTAATAAATGTATTGTAATGTACTGTCTATCAATGCAGTTACAGATAAAGTTTGCTATGAAGGGGTTAATTAGGAAGGCGAAAATGCACAAAACTGAGATGTGTCTGACTGAATGTTTCACTGACAATAGCGTAGAAAAGTTGAAAATAGTGCAGATCTTTAGCTACAAAGGCGACCGTATCATGAACATGCTTTTTGGTCCAAAGCTTTGAGATAGAGTTTCTCTGAATCTTCTTCTTTCTGGGCATGCAGCTTCTCTTAGCGCAATTTGTTGGCAGTTTTGAGCAATTTGTTTATACAAATAGAGTTTTGTCCCATTTTACTGATTAATTATGTAGATATGCAAATTTAATTTGTTGTTTTCATTCACAGCGGCAGACCGTCGAGGGCTCTCTGAAACAAGAAATTCAACGACTGTCACAGGTTGTGAAGCAAATGCAGGACAAATTGGCGGGCAAGGCGATCAGTATGCCTAATTCATACGATCCAAACACCGGTAACTCCGATGCCGTTGAAGTCACACCAGAGGTTCATTTAAAGAAAGATGACACAGTAATCGAAGAAGAAGATCGCGGAGGCTTGGGATTTGAAGAAGAAGGACCAAAAGAAAAAACCTTGTACTTTGGACCTGAAGAGAAATCTAATGAACAGATAGAGAGCAAGACTCCAGTGAGACAAAATGTGCATGATACTACACCCGAAGATGACTTTAGTGACAAGAGCAATAAGGAAGAAGAAGATAAAGAAGACAGTGAAAAAGATGCCAAAAATGACGAAGGGGAAAGGAAAATTGAGTCTCAAAATTCTGATTTAGTGGCGCCAGTAAGAGAACCTTCGTATCGTTTTGACGCTGACATTCAAAATGATGAAAAATTGGAAGATGATGATGATGATGCAAAATCTGCCAAAAGGCTGGGATCGGCAGGAAGACGCAGCAGGATTTCTGAAGACGGAGAAAAAAAAGATGGTGAAAAAGTCACTGACGATCTCGATGAAGATGAGCAAATTCAGCCTAAAAATTCTCGTGCAATAAAGCCCTTGCGAGAGGATTCCTTAAATTACGGCGATGACATCGGAAACGATGGAAAATCAGAAGGAGATGATGATACACCTCCCAAAAAGACAGCGCGCCAGAATTCTTTAAACTCTGATGGTGACATGAGAAATGATGGAAAAATCAGCGATGAAGATGATGAAGAAATAAAACCAGTCAAGAAACCTGTCCGAGAAAAATCTTTGAATTACAAAGATGACATTGGATACGATGGAAAAACAAATGAAGATGATGATACACATCCAAAAAATTCAGCACGATCGAATTCTTTGAATTATGATGATGACATAGGAAACACTAGCAGAGATGGCAGAAAAGAAAAGCAAATTCAACCTACATGGTCTCGTGCACCAATACCCATGCGAGAAGACTCGTTAAATTACGATGATGATATCGGAAATTATGATAAAACGAATAAAGATGATGCATTTCAAAAAAATTCAATGCGCAAAAACTCTCTGAACTACGATACTGATATTGGAAACGATGAAAAAATTAGCGATGACGAAAATGATACATTTGCAAAACCAGTCAGACAGTCAACGCGAAAAGGGTCCTTGAACTATGACGAAGACATTGGCAACAATGAAAAAATGAACGAATATGGAATAAGAAAACCTACAAAAGGCCCAGCATCAGTGGGCATTGAACCTAGAGCTATCCAAAGAAATTCTCTCGATGTGATACCAGAATCGCCGTATCAGGCTAAGGGAGACCGTGCTCCGAAAGATGACTATGGATATGATGATGATGATGATGAAAAAACCGAGGATCATTTGCAGAAAAATCGAGCGAAACTAACTCCAAATGTTTTGAAACGTGGAAGCATTGAGAATGCTATTTCACCCGATGATTTTGATAGTGGAGACAACGTGGGGAAGAACGTACTGATGAAGGATGAGGATGAACAGCAGGCAAAAAATCGCAGCAGAACTACAGCTGGTGATGTGGGCACTGCAGCAACGCCCGACTATGTGGATAGTTATTGAACAAAACAAGAACTCTTTCTCAGGCAAGTTATGATACTGTTCTTTTAAAAAGGCTTCATAGTATATAAAATGTTGCAGATGAGCTCTTCCTGAAGACCTCTGTTTCTTAGTTGTTACGATGCAATTGGTCAATTTTTTGTGTTGAATATCACCTCAGATTTGAGAAGCCTGCCTTTGACAATAAAATTAAAAAAATTTATCTTAAATTGTCTGTAAATGTTTCAATCCCTTTGTAGAAATAAGTAAAGATTTATTCAACAAGATTTAAGCTGCAAGTTATTACAAATGTTTTGGTTGATTTGTTGTCTTAATGTATTTTCAGATAATGGTAGAGGTGATGCAAGCTTAATTTGGCTGATCGATGGTACTGACAATAATAGAAGAAACTAAGGCCTCCTTTCCACGATGCATATTTTGCATGCAATTTTGCATGCAACCATGTTAAGAAAATTACAGCGTAAAATGTCATTTGTCATGACAATGATTTTCTGAACTGGGTTGCATGCACGGCTTGCATGAAACCCACTTAAGGACATTTTACATTGTAATTTTCTTAACATGGTTGCATACAAAATTGCATGTAAAATCGCATGCAAAATATGCACCGTGAAAAGAGATCCTAATGTTGAGCAAAGAAATGACTGCACATGTTTGAGTTTCTGCAGCCCAAACCACAATGTACATAATTTAAAAAACATAATGTGCATAATAAAAAAAAATTATAACTAGTCTGAGCTCAGCGATATTGAATTCTGTTTATTATACTATGTTCAAGTATTGTGTAGAGATATTCGTTATCAACTTACTGAATATTTTACAGTGCCAAATTATATCCGCTTAAAGCTCAATTTTTTATCTGACGAATGAACCAAATTGTCTGAAATGTTCTTTATGTTATTGGTTTGTCTTTCAATCGTCATTGTCTTGCATAGATAATGGTTTGTAATTTAAATTCAATTAGCGCTTCTTGGCGATATAATTTGATTTCGCTGGAGCTTTACTCTAAATATTTTTGCTAATGCTGACAATATTCTGTTCGAATTTACGAAACGAATGCATAAATTAGTTTACAGTGTGTTTTTGTTCAGTAAAATGTTCTGGCGTTTTTGATGCATTCCGAGCTCGATTCATATCCGCTGTTTGTAAGCACCGTGATTATAATGCTCTGCATCGTTTATGTATATATTTTTCTATCTTGAAAGTATGTTTTATATATTCATGCTATAGTCGCCCGGTTTTCAGATTCATTGTACATGTATAGTAATTAATGCCCACTACCTGTAGGCCATTTTCGAATTGCAATACGTTAAACCTTTAAAGGGTAGTTTTGTTTGTTATTGATTTAGTTTCGCCCAGAAGTGACAGACTAGAGCAGCTACAAAGCCAATACTGATTAAGCTATCGCTTCTATTCACTTGAAAACTACTTTGTATTGCCTTTTCTTGAATTTGACCATTATCAAACCGAACGATTTCTGTTATATTTGTTGAACCGTGCGTTATGTGTCACAGTCGCTTTCCGTGCTGTGAATTTTTTTTTCTATTTTGATCCGCGACATAAACTTGAATTTCGTACAATTGTTACTGGCTTATTTTATTGCATCGAACATTAGAGAAAACTCTAATTTATATGGACTATTATGTGAAAAATACTACTAGATGTCAGATTCAGAGAAATGAATCCGGTCTGTTCATGAACTTGCTAGATAAGCCTAGAGCAACATTGCCGTCATAAATAATCTCAATACCAATGCTGTAATTGCGCCGACTCTATAGGCCTTCTCATTTTATGGATGCAAGCTCACATGAAAAAAATGTGAATTCTATCATCTCAAAAATGTTACCCCTATTGAAAATATTAAGTCCATAATCATGATAAAATTGTTTTGTTAACCCCTAGCCGGATTTTTTAGTGAAAATTCACTTTGCAACTTTGCGACTTTGTGACTTTACGACTTTGCGACTGCTTAGCAAAGCATCCACGCCAACCTCCTCCTTGACACGCAGCGAGCCTCGACGAGTCTATCTGGCATGGCGTTTTTTGAAGCCTCTTTCATCCTTTTTCTTCACTATAATGCATCAAAATCAATGCGGTATGGCCTAAAGGGAAGTGTAGACTGCTGAGCTGCCAGAAATTGATGGGAAGGTCATAAAATATTGTGAAGTAATCCTTCGCGCGAGCATAAAAAGTAGCCGAGGATACGTGCAGCCAAGTTTCTTGATTTCTTTAATCGGCCCACGAGCATTACGCGTTTGAAATAATAGAGAAGCTCCGGAGACTCTAAAAACTCTCAACTCAATCTACGGCAATTCGATAAAAATGCAATAAATAATTATCAACATCAAAGAATTATATCGAAATCACATGCACAGTTATCCTGTTACTTACTGTTGTTACAAACTCCAATCTTATAAATTACAATAAGAACATCAATAAGTGAGCGCGTCGTGTGACTGTCCCTTATAGCAATATTCTCCGAATCCCCGGGACTTAATTCTACATGTAGATTGACGGTGCATGGATCCGTTGACACTAATCTACGCATGCGTAAGTATTCCGGGTCCTTGGGCGAGCTGAATGTGAAGTAGTGTGAAGGATGAGACGATCGGACTCGACGAGTGAAGAAACCATTTAAGATGCCACTGCCGGGGTACAATGTAGCTTATATCGCTAAACTTAGGAACATTTCGGTCATCGAGAAATCTGATTACAACGCAATCTCCAGATCTGTAGGGATACTTTGTGGGTAATTCTTCGATTATAAAATGGCCGCATCTTATAATCGAAGCTTCGGATATTTAAGAATAAATGCAATCTAGAGATTATTCTGTGGCCGAGAAACCCAGAATCTAGGGATATTCCATTTTGGTCCAAAGATAACGCTGGAACACACGGTCTAAATAGTCACTTGACGCCATAAGCATCTAAACTAATCACGACCACAAAGCCCCGCCTGCGCTGCAGCGTGTAGATTCCTCTAACAGGTGAAAATCGTAGACTTTGATTCCGAAGCACGAAGCTTAGCATAAAATGTACCACGGCCTGTAGGATAGAAGAGATTTCGCAAGATGCAGTGCCATGTTAGACAAAACTAGACACTATTATAGGACGCCAGGACTTAGGTTAGTGTCTTTTACTATTCAACAATCAGACAACACGGTGTGTGATGTAAATTATGTGTAGTAACCTAGGAACAAAAGTTGTGCAAAACATATTTGTTACGGTAATGACTCGTCGACTTCTGTATACTATACTATATAACCTAAGTATGGTCGCCCGATTAATATAATGATTTTATTATCACAATTTGCACTGTTGAATTATGAGATGTCAGCGGATACGCTCACCTTTTAACAGCACCATTTCGATGACGCAGAGCTCAAGAATCGTTAATCAAAAATGGATCAGTTTTTCAAAGCTATTCAAAATTCTGCAGAATTTTTTCATCACATCTGGCGACGCTTAAGGTTACGCCACGTTTTCAAGCGCTCAAAAACTTCAGCAACTCAATAATATCAGCGCCAAATAATTCAATAGATTACTCGCCGTACGTCAGTCACCTTCGAATCTCTTTGACCGAAAGCCGTCTTCAATCCTCCACGTCACTCAATCAACCACGCATCAGCGCCCCACGGCCCGGTGGCGCGTTTTACGTGTATGTCATAGGACGCCAGTCGTCCCCAATGGAAGGCTTCGCCCCCAATATTTTCCGATTTAGCGTCTCCGATATTTAGCTATAGTTGAGAACACATATAGGGCCTAGGCAAAATTGGGGATATGTTTAGGATGGAGAAGTGGAGAATGCGTGTCAACGAGTGTTTGGAATGTGAACTATTGTGAGAGAGTTTGAAAGAAAATTCTGTCAGCACCCCCCACCCCCCCCCCCTCCGCTGGTAAGTTCCGCACGAGACATAAAAAGTCAGTGGTGCCCTCAAAGAAATGATAGCTTCTCGCGGCGTCCCCAATCAAAGAATTCATGCAGCCGCCCCTTCCACGGTCTGGCTAGGAGCCTAGGATCAGCGTGCCACTGCCCGCGGACCACTCCGGGGATTACACGATGCCGGCCAGGGCGAAGGCCGCGGACGGGAGACCGTGCAGAAAGGGCCCCGGGCGCCGCGGAGGAGGAGGCGGGTGCAGTCCGGAGGAGATGCCGCTGACGTCGATACCGCGCACGACGTCGGACAACGACACGGACGAGGACTACGGGTCGCCTCGGCACCTGCTGCCCAGTAAGAAGGACGCGTCACTGGAGCGCCGAGCGGGAAAATGGTGAGATGCCCGAGTCCTGCTATGATTAATTGTCCCGTTTATTAAAAGTAGGCCTAACGGTTGCACGTTCGCCGATATTCTGGTTTTCTATGACTGTACTTGAGCTTACGATGCGATGGTGCATGTTATGTAGTGTAGGCTAGGATTACCAGCTTGCTTTGGTGGAAAATGATACACTATAGTAACATGTCAATTATAGTAAGTAATATAAATGTAGTAATTATAGTAAATGGTACAGTCTAGTATTCTATGATGTTACCTTGTATGACCTGTACAAGTGCTGCATATTAGCTGCATCAACGGCATACCTGGAACTCTCTCTAAATTTGGTCCTGTTTCAAAGCTCTTTCGTTTCTACAAAGTAGCACAAATTTTTTGCCAACTGCACTACACGCAGTTTTCTTATAGGCTACAATTGACGTGGCGCTCTAACTTAGAAAAGCTGAAGGTTAACATTATTAGCAGTTCGCTTTACTATATCAGATCGGATATAACTGGCAACAGTTGCTAAGAGACTAGACATTTCGGTTTAAAATACACCGCTGCATTAAAGGTGAAATTACACCTTTCGGTCAAAACGAAGGAAGCGGTCAAAACGTAGGAAGTCTTGTCGTTAAGGACAGTACTACAAGGCCGCAGAGACGCCGACTGCTTGCGGTCGTTTTGTCGTGACGTGCACACCTTTCGGCCAAAACGAAAGAAGCTTTGTCGTTAAGGACTAAAGTCGTATAGAGTACTATAGAACTCGTCCAGCCGACCTGACGTCATGATCCTTAACAAA